>PVJN01033471.1:0-23423 GCA_004026805.1 Lasiurus borealis | reverse complement strand
GTAATATAACCAGAACATGGTCAAATGTAAAGTAGGCTGTGAAATAGAAATTCTTTAATACCTTCATATCTTCTGTTAAAAATATTTCTGTTGCTTAAAAATGCTACATGCTATTTGCTTGCTTGTTTAATTCCTTATTCCCAGTGAATACAGGATTTACTTTCTTAGAGTATTCAGAAGTGATTCAGAAGATAAAAGACAGGTTTACTTTGAAAGAGAGAAACTTAAAAATAAAGCCACTAATTGGAGCAAATGCATAAATTAAAGTCTCTAATCACAGAACAGCATGCATGCACCAAGTTCTAACAGCAAAATGGTCGGCACTGAAAGAGGTGTTGAGTAGGACCAATGTTGAAATTCAACAATATCCAGTTCAAATTCCTGAGACTATGTCCCATTGAGATCAGGTTCTTTTTAATTTCTCCAAATGAGTGAGCAGCAGATACTGGGGGTAAAGTTTCAGAGAGGTTTAAAAAAAAAGGGGGTTATATATGCAGAGAATATCTATAATAATAAGAGCATAATATGCTAATTAGACCAGACAGCCAAACAACCTTCTGGACATCTTTCTGGACGAAATTGGGGCTGTGAGGGTCGAGGCAGCTGCCAATTTTGTGCATTGGGCCTCTAGTACTATATTATTAACAAATGTCAAAATATTCCAGAAGAAACATCATTTCAGGGATACTGTGGTGATGAATACTGTTGATTGCCTACCTATAAGACAAATCCCTCTATCCCTGTAGACAAAACTCTGATTTTGTTGAAGGATTAAATGGTCATATGTTTCAGAGGAAGATGAGTCTAAAACAATCATGATGGTCTCATTATTCTTTCCATTTTATTTCATTGGCTTAGACAGAGCAAGTATTTCAATTCTGGTCAGTTAGATATGAAGAGAAGTCTAGTTGACATCACCTAATTCTTGTAAAGGTACACAATATCATTTTTTCTGTGGTGTCTGGAATTGAGAATCATCTCAGGGCTATGAGGGCATCTACTCTAAAAAGACAACTCAGTATGATGAAAATGCTAATATGGTATTGTAAAAGATTGAAAGTTACTGTATCCTTAATATTTAGTCTTTTGATTAGTTGCTCTATTTTTTGGATTTATAAGATAAAAAATATCTCATTTTTTAAATAGTTGTATTTTTCTATGTGCAGCTGAGCACATTTTAACTCTACAAAGTAACCATTTTATATCACTGATATGAAATTGGAATTCCATATCTTTTTTAGGTTGTAGTAATTAAGGTAGATGGAATATAACTAAATTTATGAGGAGATATGAATCAGTAGGAACTAAAAAATGTTTGCTTTTGAAGCAAGACCTAAAGTAATACATAAATTTATTGTCTGTTAGGAGCAATATCTCAGTCAAAATGAAATCATCTACATAAGAAAAACAAACATTAAATACACTGTCAAAATTAAAGGAAGGAGACATATTTCCAACTCAAAACACAAAGCATATTTATTGCACCTTGTTAGAAAAAAGTTCACATTTATTAGTTTCCCCTCTCTTCACAGATAAACCCGAGTCAGTCATTACCCTGCCATTTCTATATCAACATGATTATTGATGATATTCTTATTCCCTATGTCTGTTTCTTAATATTTCTGACCTATATTATTTTAAAGACTTACACTGGGTCTTTTTACTGCTAATCTCTACACTCTTTCTTAGCTTTATATTTTTAAAACACAAATTTGGTAAAATTATTTAGTAACTCTCCTTTAAGGCACTAAAAATTAATGCTCAAATGCCTCACCATAGTTTCAAATACCAGGCTTTTCAATTTAATTTCCTACCATTGACAATAACAGTAAAATGTTGACTTTTTCTGATAAAGTCACATGTTTTTAATTTTTTAATCAGATATGTTCACACATATACATTACATCATTGTACTTCTTTTTGTAATTTAGAGATTTTTCTCTGCCTACAACCTCTTTAAGTCATCTTTAGGCCTGTTCAAATACCACATCTTATGTGAAATTTCCCCTAATTTCCCCAAGGCAGAAATAGTTTCTCTTTCTGTCCTTGTAATGTGTTTACGTTATAGTGTAGCTCCTTTTATTGTCTCCTGCAATAGTTTTGGTTATGAATGTGATGGTGAGCTCTCAGAGGTCATAAATTATATGCCTTCAGATTTATTCCTTCTTGGATGAGATTAGTGTTTACTAGAGACATCGACCAACTGATCTTTGTCATTGAGTGGGGAGCTCCTCCCTGTTCAAGCCTGAAAGGCCAGAGAGAAGTGAAAGGATCCCTTACTGATGCGCAGATGTAAGGAGCAAACTTACAGTCTTCTGACAAACATTTTTCTTACTCTCATACAAAAGATTCTACAAATAATCATGTTACTGCTGCACATTGTCTTTTAAATACAAACACTGCAAGGACAAGTTCACCTGTATGAGTCTGTCACTCTTTGTATAGTTTGATTAGAGCCCATTCTTTATTTGTGATCTTTTCAAAGTACAGAAAGATTTTATCTTTCTTAGGATAAAAATTCTTACTATAATATTAACAGGAAAAACAAAACTCCTTCCTTCCATGGCCTATATGATTCCTTCCAATTTGGCTACGGTTGCCTATCTCTGTCTTGTCCCTCACTTCATTCATCAGACTGCAAAATCTAGCCTTTTTCAGTCCCTCGCCAGCTCATGCCAGCGTCACAGATTTACTTCTTGTAGTTTCCTTTGTCTGGAATCTTCTTATTCCAGAAAAGCGCATAACTGGCTCTTTTTTTTTTTTTTCATTCATGTCTCATATAGCGCCTAGAATTTTTTTACTATCTAAATTATTCTAATTTTAACATTTTTATGATTGCTCCATGTTGCCCTGATGAGAATGTTAACTCCTTGAGGATAAGATGAACTTTGTATTTCTTTCACTCCTATATCCCTAACCCAAAATGTAGAACATAATTGGAGATAAATATATTTCTGTTGAATGGGTAAAGGATGAGTGATATCTTCAAAAAGATTTTGAAAGAATGGTTGGAAGGAATAAACATTAGCATTCTGGTGCAAGTGCAGGAAAGAGTAGAACACAGAAATCGTGATGCACTGGCCTTTCCCAAAACCTCCCTTACTAGAAGAAATACTAACTTAGGGCAGCTGAGAAATAAAGAGAAATACATTGTATAGATTTTTCCTTAAAGTTTCACACAATAAAATTTAATTTTTGCTTCATATTAAAACTATCTCAGGACAAAATTATTAAAATTTTCAAAAAAATACCATTTTTTAAATTTCTTACCTCCAATAATTACCGTTAAGAAAAATTATATGCATGCTATGTCTTAAAAGACCTTCTTTAAGCTTTTAACTTGGAAATAATATGAGTAGAACAAAAACATACAAAATAAAAATGTTTTATTAAAAGCTTTTCAGTGCTTTCATTGAGATTGGGAACCACATTTAACATTGAATGATAATCCTTTATTTTTAAAACTAAAGTTGATATTTTATAATTGGTTTTAGTGATTTTCTTAACTTGTTTTCTTAATATGTTTAGTGTTTTACAAATCTATTTCATCTAATAAGTTTCCAGACAAACCTGATTTTAGTAGTAATCAGCTTTTAAAATTATATTTTTACTGGAAGGATGAATTTATGGCAGGAGTTATTCAAGTGAAGAGTCAAAGGTTTGGCTCTCTGAGCCCTCTAATTCTTACAACAGTTTCATGTGGCTCATTAAGACAGATCCTAGATTTTACTGAAAAATATAATGCACTCATACCAGAAACAAAGTTCAAAAAAATATTAAAATAAGATCATTTTTTCCATATAAATAGACTCTAAACTTCTACACTTCCCTTTTTTAAACATATTAATTTAGATGACATAAGGACATAATTGGGTAGCTGAATTATTTCAATAGTTAAAGCTATCATTACTATGTTTTGTTCAATGCCAGGTGTATCTACGCACTTAAAAGCTGATTTTTTTTTCTTTGTAAAAAGAGAGTAGCTATTATTTTAAGTCATTCAAATGTCAGCACCATGACATTGCAAAACTATGTCTTAGAGTAGTAATATAGAAGTCTCAGTGCCAAGACCTGGGAAAATATAAATTCAAGGGGGATAAAAGTGAGATGCTAAAGATTAAATATTCAATGTTCTGGCCACTGAAACCAAGTAATTTGTTGATTTAACTTTTAAGAAATATTTGGGAGGAGAATCCAAGATGGCAGCATAGGTAAACACCTACACTGCTGCCTTGCACAACAATTTCAAAAATACAACTAAAAGACACAAAGGACATTATCCAGAACCACAGGAAAGCTGGCTGAGTGGAAATTCTACAAATAGAGAGAAAGAGAGGGGTTCACAGAGACCCAGAGGAGCTGTAAAAAGCTGAGGTACGGAGACGCCCACGTGGAGAGAGCGGGTCCTGGAGAACCTGGCTGGCTTTCTCTGGTGGGAGACTCCCAATAGCATTGAACCCCTTATCCTAGGACACTAAACTCCAGATCCAGCCAAAACTCATATGGGGGGAGTTTGGACTGTGAAAAGGGAAAGGTGCACGGAAATTTAGGGGAGTCTCAAAAGATTAGAGGTTTGATTGCTCGCATGGCACTGCACACAGAGGACAGACTACTGATTGTGCCGCTGGCTTTCAAAAGTGGGCGGGAGACAGACCCTCCCAATTGTGCCAATTCTGAGTCCACTAAGCCCCGTTTCAGGTGAAACCCTGAGGACCCAGACTCCTGTGGTCCCAGAACACAGGGGAGCTGGAAAGGCAGCGATCTAGAGGCACTGCACATGCGAACACACATACAAGGACTGCTCTAGCAATTACCCAGTCACGGGAGACTCAGGGGCTGTGGAGGGCGGGGCCGACTGAAAGGCAAGGTGGTTGCTTAAGCCCTGAGACTCCAACCATCCCAAGCTCAACAGAGAGGCTTTTGCGGTTTTGCAAGTCAGGTATTATAAGGCTGAATCCAACACAGAAGTTCTCCCAGCAGAGTGAAAATGCCAAGACAAGGGAAGGTTTCACAAAAAAAAAGAAATGGAGGAAAAGAAATGACTGGATATAGAGTTCAAAACCACGCTTATCAGGTTTTTCAAGAATGTCCTAGAAAAGTTGGATAAAGTTAGCGAGACCCAAGAGGAGATGAAAAAGAACCAACTAGAGATGAAAAGGGGCCAACTAGAGATGGAAAAGGACCAACTAGAGATGGAAAAGATCCCACTAGAGATGAAAAAGGACCAACTAGAAATTAAACATACACTGACTGAAATAAAAAATATTATACAGAACCCTAACAGCAGACTAGAAGAAGGCAAGAATCAAGTCAAAAATTTGAAATATAAAGAAACAGAAAACACTCAACTGGAAAAGCAAGAAGAGAAAAGAATCCAAAAATGTGAAGATAATGTAAGGAACCTCTGGGACAGCTTCAAGTGTACCAACATCAGAATTGTGGGGATGCCAGAAGAAGAGAGAGAGCAAGATACTGAAAACCTATTTAAAGAAATAATGACTGAAAACTTCCCACATCTGGTGAAAGAAATAGACTTAAAAGTTCAGAAAGCACATAGAACCCCATATAAAAGGGATCCAAAGAGGACCACACCAAGACACATCATAATCAAAATATCAAGAGCAAAAGACAAAGAGAGAATATTAAAAGCAGCAAGAGAAAAACAGTTCATTACCTACAAGGGAGAACCCATATAACTGTCGGCTGATTTCTCAACAGAAACGATGCAGGCCAGATGGGAGTGGCAAGAAATATTCAACGTGATGAATAGCAAGAACCTATAACCAAGAATAATCTATCCAGCAAAGCTATCATTCAGAATAAAAGGCAGATAAAGAGCTTCACAGAGAAGAAAAAGCTAAAGGAGTTCATCAACTCCAAACCAATAGAATATGAAATGCTGAAAGATACTCTTTTAGAAGAGGAAGAAGAAAAAGGTAAAATCCAAAAAAATTATGAACAACAAATACATATCTATCAACAAGTGAATCTAAAAATTAAGTGAATTAAAAATTTGATCAACAGAATAAACTGGTGAATATAATAGAATTAGGGCACAGAAAAGGAGTGGGCTGATAATTCTCAGGGGGAAAGGGGTGAGGGGTGTACAGGGAGAGACTGGACAAAAATCATACACCTATGGATGAGGTCAATGGGAGGGAGGTAAGGGCAGAGGGAAGGGTGGAAGTTGGGTGGAGGGGAGCTATGGAGGGGAAAAAAGAGAAACAAATGTAATAATCTGAATAATAAATATTTAATTAAAAAAAGAATCATTTGGTTGTTGTAAATGCTTATTTTGACATCACTATTGTTTAGGGACACAAGAATACAAGCACTTCTGGATAAGGATGGAGTTGTTAAAATGTCCACATGAAAAAAGAATTGGTTGTCCCGTCAATGATATCTGACTATCATAATTCAATTGGAAAAGATAGGGAAATAAACAATCCGTATTAAATTAAAAAAGGACACTATTACAAAGTGACTCCAATGCATTGATGTCCTATACAAGCAACCCAAACTTGAGCTTATAAATGCTCAAGTTAAAAAAATTAAAACTTAAGGACAACTAATCATAAAAAATTAATTGACAAGTAATACAAATACTTAAGCTATAGCCAGTCAAATAATTTCCTTGGATTTTTTCTGCCTTTTTTCTATAAAGTCTCCCTTAGCTCCTGTCATCAGAGCACTTCTGACCACTTCTAGAACTTGAATCAATGTTTGCTCAAATAAATTTTTAATATTTTTAATATGCCTCAGTTTGCCTTTTAACATCTGTAAACTTAAAAAGAGATCTAAGAGTGTTCTAATGTTCCTGAGGTAGATAAAGAAGAAAAAGAAAATTAAAGGAAAGAAATAGACTTGTCAAACTTTTGTTCATTAAATCTGATAAGTAATGTGAAGATGAAATTTATTTAAATTTATTTTATTCCTAACCAGAATGTATTAGAAAGAATAAATGGACTATAGATGAAAATAGTTACTGAATATTTTTTATTGAAGTTAAAATTAAATATCAAGTAATCATTTGACATAGATTAATGTTTAGAAAATAAAGATATTCTATCCAATAGAGAGGGAATATGCTAATTGACCTTCATGCCATTATAAAGATGGTGATACCCACAACCAATAAGGAGGAAATATGCTAACTGACTGACCCACAGACAAATATGGCAGTGCCCACAGACACAAGATGGTGGTGCCCAGTCTTTTCAGCCCTGCCCAGGTGTCAGGTACACAGCAAGGCCAGTCCCGCCATCAGGTGGACCCAACCCAACCGTAAACCTGCTTCCAGCTGCCCAGAGCCAGCCTAAGGCACAGGCAAGCCTCAGATGGTGGCTGCCCAGCTACCCAGGACTGCTGAGGCTCAGATAACCAGGACCAGCCGAGACTTGTGCTGCCAGCAGTGGCAGCAGCAGAGGTGTCATGGGGCATTGCCTTCCCCTGATTGCCGGGTCATCTCCTGCCCCTGAGGGCTCCAGGACAGTGAGAGGGGGCAGGCTGGGCTGAGGGACCCCCACTCCAGTGCATGAATTTTCATGCATGGGCCTGTGGTATACGTATAATTATAAAGATCACTTACTCCCAAAGTCATATTAGCTAACACTTTCTAATTTCCTTTGAGTTAGCAGTGAAATCATTTTGGGGAACAGAGTTGCTCCTTTTCTAAATGATTCATATTAACAAGTGAGGTAGCAGTGAAGCCCTTATAAGAACTACTTATTTCTCTATGGTAGACACATAGAATTTGGGCAGCAGGGATCTCTACTTGCTCATCTGAATGTGGAGTGAGTTCATTATACTGGGGAAATCTGACAGGACTTTCAGAAAATATAAAGTAGAAAAATATAAACTTTAAAAATATCAAAATGCTATAAAATACTATTATGGGAAAGGTAAAATAAAAGACAAAAAGATTTTGAAGAAGCACATATATATGGTCTTCTGAAAATAATACCATTCCATTTTAGAATTATAAGAATGTCCATAACATCAAGGAAAGAAAAGAAAGTCCAATATCTTTTATTACTTAGCACATTTCAACCCATGCTATGAGAGCCTGTAAATAGATGATGCCATTTGGTGCTTAGAGTGTTCTGAGCATATAGTAGAATCAGGTTCTTTTTAAGTGAAATATAAAATTTTAAAACGTGGTGAAATTGATACCATTGTAATTAGCTGGTTATTAATAATAGAAAAGAGGAGAGAAACCAAGATGGCAACATAATTGAACACTTAAACTGCTGCCTTGCACAACAATTTCAAAACTACAACTAAAAGATAGAACAAACATCATCCATAATCACAGGAAAGTTTGTTGAGTGGAAATTCTACAACTAGAAGGAAAGAGAGATTCACAGAGACTCAAAAGAGCTGCAAAAAGCTGAGGTACAGAGACACATGTGTGGAGAGAGAGAGGGAGGCGGTGTGCCTGGCTGGCTTCCTTTGGTGGGAAGGAGTTGGAAACTCCCAACAGCACTGAACCCCTTATCCTACTACACTGAACCCCAGCTCCAGGCGAGACTCATTCAAGGGTGGGGGGGCAGAGGAGGGAACGTGGACTGTGAAAAGGGAGGAGTGCATGAAATTTAGGGGAGCCGCGAAAGGGCAGAAGTCTGGGGCTTGCACATCAATGTGTGCAGAGAGGATGGACTGCTGATTGTGCTACTGGCTTTCTCTAGTGCATGGGAGATAGAGCCTCCAAACTGTGCCACTTCTAACTGCACTGAACCTCACTTTTGGGCGGGATCCTGGGGACCCAGACTCATATGGGTCCCAAAGTGCAAGGGAACCAGAAAGGCAGAGGTTTAGAGGCACGCGCATGTGCATAGAAAGAGCTGCAATGATTACCGAAAGACACTTGAAACCCAGAGGCCACATAGGGAGGACTGACTAGAAGCAAAGGTTGTCTCTGCTAACCCCTGAGACTCCACCCCATCCAAGCTGAACAGAGATGCTTTTGGAGTTTTGCAAATCTTGCATCATAAGGCTGATTCCAGCACAGAAGTTCTCCCAGCATAGTGAAAATGCAGAGACAAAGGAACAGATCACAAACTAAAGAAATGGAGGAAAATGAACGACTGGATATAGAGTTAAAAATCTTGGTTATAAGGTTTTTCAAGAATTTCCTAGAAAATATGGATAAATTTAGTGATTGCAATATGAGATGAGATGAAAAAGGACCAATTAGAAATTAAACATACACTGACTGAAATAAAAAATATTATACAGAGACTTAACAGCAGACTAGAGGAAGGCAAGAATCAAGTCAAAGATTTGAAATATAAAGAATCAGAAAACACTCAACTGGAAAAGCAAAAAGAAAAAAGAATTCATAAATGTGAAGATAGTGTAAGGAGCCTCTGGGACAACTTCAAGAGTACCAACATCAGAATTATGGGGGTGCCAGAAGAAGAGAGAGAACAAGATACTGAAAACCTATTTGAAGAAATAATGACTGGAAACTTCCCATATCTGGTGAAAGAAATAGATTTACAAGTCCAGGAAGCATTCAGAACCCCAAATAAAAGGAATCCAAAGAGGACTACACCAAGACACATCCTAATTAAAATACCAAGAGCTAAAGACAAAGAGATAATATTAAAAGCAGCAAGAGAAAAACAGTTAATTACCTACAAGGGAGTACCCATACGACTGTCAGCTGATTTCTCAACAAAAACTATGCAAGTCAGATGGGAGTGGCAAGAAATATTCAGAGTGATGAATAGCAAGAACCTACAACCAAGATTACTCTACCCAGCACAGCTATCATTCAGAATTGAAGGGCAGATAAAGAGCTTCACAGATAAGAAAAAGCTAAAGAAGTTCATCAATACCAAACCAATATTACATGAAATGCTGAAAGGTACTCTTTAAGAAGAGGAAGAAGAAAAAGGTAAATATAAAAATTATGAACAACAAATACATAACTATCAACAAGTGAATCTAAAAATCAAGTGAATTAAAAACCTGATGGACAGAATAAACTGGTGAATATAATAGAATAAGGGGCATAGAAAGGGAGTAGACTGACAATTCTCAAGGGAAAAGGGGCAAGGGGCGTGCAGCGAGAGACTGACAATAATCAGACACCTGTGGATGAGGACAATGCAGGGGGTGGTAAGGGTAGAGGGAGGGGTGGGAGCCAGGTGGAGGGGAGCAATGGGGGGGGGGAAGAGAAACAAATATAATAATCTGAGCAATACAGACTTATTAAATTAAAAAAATAATACTAATAGAAAAGAAGCAAAGGGGGAAGCCAGACATTATAGCCATGTTGTTTGAGTAACTTCACCAGGAAGCTGCAAGTTTGTACTCCCCAGGGAACCACAACTCTGTTCCCTGAAACACCCTGAGGGTAAGGATCCAACAAAGAGAAGATAAAGTTGAGATCAGTTTGGCTCAGTGGATAGAGCGTCGTCGGCCTGGGGATTGAAAGGTCCCCGGTTTGATTCCGGTCGGGGGCATGTACTTTGCTTGTCGGCACACTCCAGTAGGGGGCGTGCAGGAGGCGGCTGATCGATGTCTCTCTCTCATCCATGTTTCTGACTTTCTATCCCTCTCCCTTCCTCTCTGTGAGAGAAGATAGACACATGCTCAGTAAAGTTTGGGTGACATAGAGAAGGTACTTGCCCATCAGTCACACCCAGGAATAAAGATTATTGCCAGAAGGGTGGTGCCACTGCAAACCTACAAAAATTGAGGAGTATGTAATTTCCTAAATAAAGGAGTTCTCTCTCTCCTGGCATTCTTGACACATGACTCTTATAACTCTTGACTCTTTTATTCACCTTATAGCCCATGGCCATGTATAACCCATATACAATGGGCGAATGGACTGTAGTGGGCAGCACAAGCAGAGCTAGCTTGATGCTGGACTGGACTTAGCTCCAACATGGAAAGGAACTCTGAATACTGGCTCTGATTTTAGCTCTACCAAAGCCCCAGGTACACATCTTCTATGACTAGACTAATGGTTAGCAAACTCAGTCAACAGAGCAGCAAATCGCGGCGAGCTACTGTTTGCCGACCACTGAACTAGTCTAAAAGAAATGGGACTTTGGAAACCCAGGTGCATAATTCCATGGAAATAAAGCTTCCTCTATATATCTTATCCTCCAATGTGAGCCTCAGAAAAATTATTTTTCTTGGTATATCTAAAGAATTCCACCCTCACTAGCAAATAGGGGAGACAAGGATCTCTTCCCTCCATTAACAAAACTAGTCAATTTCTGTTATAACTCTATCTATATTAATATCACTGTATGTATCTACAAACATATTTGATGAAAAGAAATTTATAGACAGTTGGAAAACTTAAAAAGTTATTTTCTGATATGTGATTATTATATGATTCCCACCAATCTGGATGCTAGCAACCTGATGCAATTTTTTTTTGCCAGTAATTTGTTTTTAATTTTTATTTCTAGTTTTAATAATTGGTACTTAATATATGTTTATTAATAAACAAATAGGGGGAGAAAAATGAATGAGTCTAAAAGTGAATACTGAGGAAATACCAAACTCTTCACCTTACTGCCATATAAACAATATTATTTTACTTTATATCATTGTTTAAGAATTATCTACCAAAGTCCAATAATTTGTTTAGCTAGATCCCTATATACTTTCATAAGTCACAGTTTCAATTTTCTAGTGGCTACTGCTGTTATTTTTACATCAAATATTCATGTGTGCAGTTTGTTAAGACCAAAGTTTCTTTTTTACTTGTTCCCTCTTTCTTAAATGACAATGGGTTAAGAAATCAGTCTCCTCCCTTTGTATGGTAATATCTGATATACCACAGCCCACTGAATTTTAAAATTGCAATCTGCTCAAGCTCACAAAGGAAATTATGCAATTGAAATTCATTTCAGTGTAAGCAAGCTTAGTTAAATATCAGATTGCCAGTCAATAGGGAAATAGCAGCGATATCTATGGATAATGATCATTTCCTTCTTTGGAAAAGATCCCAAATCACCATTTCATACATACTAACAAGTGCCATATTGACACGGAGAGGAAGCAGAGTTTGCTGACCTAAAGATGCCTTGAGTGGGATATTGATTACTCTAAGTTGGTTATTTTAACAAACAAAAAAGACTTTTACCATCTTCTTACTTGCCTAAAGGAATTTATATAGAAAACCTGCTTTAAAAAAAGGGAGATAAAACCTTAGCATCATAATATGAACTAACTGGCAGGCAGGGTGGAAGCTAATAAAATCAGTTTGTTACATTCCCAGTGTCCCACTGTTTTTGGGTGGCCCAGCAAAAATTTGTTTGCTCCTCCTCATTCACCTCTGAGTTTCTTACCTTTTCTTTGAAGGCCAAAGGACTACCATTCTTTCGCTTTAGCTCAAGATGGTGTATAAGTTTTCACCTGCCAGATTTATCCTAGGATTCTATATTTTTAGTGAGACCCTGTATATACATATATAATAAATTTGGTTATTTCTCCCTGATAGTGTCTGGTTAATCTGACTTGTGTCAATTTGATTATTAGACCAATCAGAACAATTTAGAAGGGCAGAGAAAAATTATTTTTTCTCTCTTACAGCATCTACATAATGAAATAAACATATAGATTTCAGTTATGCTTTTAGCTTCGCAAAATTTACTTGATTATATATACTACTAGAAGTCCAGTGCATGAAATTTGTGCACTGGTGGAGTCCCTAGTGACTACCAGATTCTAGCTGCCAGCTGCTGGCTGGGGCCTCCCTCCCTTCCCCTGCCCAGCTCCACCCCCAGTCAAGGGCACAATTTGCATACTATGCTTTTATTATATAGGATGTCCCGGTAAAGCAGTTCCATGTTGATATATTCTGGTACTGTGCCTTTTATTAATAACTACGTAACTTTTTTAATCTTCTGGGGCTTAATTTATAATCCCTGCAAGTGGATGTGAGATTGAAGGAGACACTACTGAAGAAATGGAAATGCACTTTCAAATAGACTGACACCAATTTTGCTATAAACACCACAGTTAGTTATGAAAAGGCAGGATGCAAGTCAGAGTGTAAGTTATAACCTTGCCCTTGAGAGAGAAACAAATAGTGAGACAGAACATGAGAGAGTACATTGCTTGTGCTTATTTCTTGAAAACCTGCACATACTCTGACAGCTACAATATAAATAGATATGCAGTGCAGGAAAAATAATTTATAATGCATACACAGACGACTTTTTATCCTCATCAACAATTTTTATACCATCAAAACAAAAGTTTTCTGTTCTGCTCTTTAGTCAGTGTCTTCTTAATTAAAAACACTATGAATTTAACCCATGTATAAACCGAAGTGTCACTTTGTCTTCTACCACCTCTTTTAATGCAATCATCACGCAGAAAGTAGACTCTGCAGAAATACCAACCCCACCTTTCTGCTAACAGCTTTCCTTACTACATAGAATGCAGTTACTACTTTTTAGGTATGTTAATCAATATTAAACCTTGTCTCTTGAATTCTGCAAATCCTATTGCTGCCCCCATACTAGGCCTATGTTTCTATAAACAACCAGGGTGGGGAGAAAAATTTTTAGGAGAGGAAAAACATATTTTTTCCTCAGGTGATTAATAACTCCACAAAGAAACAAGCAGGCCTTAATCAAGTTCAGCATTCTCATAACTATTTGTCCCTAATAATTTTCACAGGGGAAGTAAAGGTCAGGGATGAGGGCCCAGGAATGTTTAAAGAGATGGGTGCTGTTATTGTAAGAAACATTCAAACCTGTGAAGAATTTTTGTTAGTCTATTTGAGCCAAACAGTTGACAAATGCCAAGCAGAATCTCAAGAGATTGATATAATGCTCCAGAGAATGGCAGTTTTGCACCTTGTTTTATACATTACAATCAAAGAGGAGATGTAAGTGGGTTACATAAAATCCATTGGTGATAGAATAGGGAGACAGGAGAAAGCAAAGTGGAGAAACCTCTAGGTTGGATAAAAAGTAAAATGATAGACACACATTTCTTTTATTTAGGTGGGTGCAGGATAGTTAACAAGCAACAATTAACAATGAAAGGATTTGTGGTCTCTGCTCTGGTGGGATACCTATGCTTTGAGGGGTCCAGAAAAAGGAAATTACTTTGACATTCCAATGAAAATGTTATTGTATATGCAAAAAGACAATAGACAGGCTCAGTTAGGTAAAGTATCAGGGAAGATACCAGCCTAGGAGAGAACTACCCCACCGTAAACTGCTTTAAAAGTTTTAATTTCAGACCATTTACTTCAGGTCTCTGAGTTTGCATGGCTGCTATGCACGCTTTCCATGAACTAGTCAGGTAGCATATGGCCCTTCTTCGTCCACAGTGCTTTGTCCCAAAGAGAAGGCACAAATTCTGGTTCTTGGCAGGTACTAAGTGGGAAGGCAGGCCCGGTCTTGCTTCTTAGTAAAACAGCCCTTCACAATTCTTAACTCTGCATTTCTTTCACTGGTGACTCTAGAAACCATCTGTTGCCCAATAGAAAAAATAATGTCTAATTCACAGGGCTGTTATAGATTCAGCAAAATATTGTACAGACAGTACCTAATCTAAAACTTGGCAAATACTATGGGATAAATATGTATAAGTTTTTTTCTTTTCCTTTAAATATTCATAGCTCCTTCCGTATCAACTTACTTCCCTAAACTCAAATTTTACTTAAATAAATATATGGGTTTCAGAGACAAAATGAATCTCCATGGTCCTTGCCCACATCCAGTCACTCAGGATCAAATCTTCATTAGCATATAAGCCATATCAAATCTTATATTTACCTAGGAAAGAATATCTGAGCAATATCTCTAGATCTGATTGGAAAGGGTGTTATTTTACTTAAGAAAACAGATACAATTTGAACAATCCATGATTTTTTAGTTTAACATAATCATTTGCTAATAAATTTTGATGACCTTGATTTTTAGAAACTAAAATTGATAGAAGTACACTGTGACCCCCATCATCACTGGAATAAAAATTATTATAGGTAAACTTGTTTTTTTATGCACCCTCAAATAATAATGCTATAAAGAGACATGCAAACTGGTGTCAGATGGTTTGTCTAGGTTTCTAGAAATCATGTATAGCTTCTTCCCAGATAGTTCATTTGCAAGAGCAATAAAGCTAATTATTACTTTCCAAAGCAAATATATTCAAATCTCCACAATTTAGATCTTTAGAAATTCTTCACTGAAGAAAGGAATATTCCCTATTCAATGATTTAGAAAGTCAGATTGACTAAGGCTCTGCCATCTTGAATACATGTCCCCCAAGATCACCTTGAGCACTGACTTCCAACCAGTACACAAAGAAAGAAATCCTAAAGGATCAAATGAGAGGTTTTTAGAGCCCAGTTTTAGTCACATACATCACTTTCAAATACATTTTCTTGGCCATAACTCAGTCATATAACCCTTCCAATAGGAGTACCCTGGGAAATAGTGTAAGAATAAAAGAAAAAAAAACAGAAAAATAGTTTTGGCATACAGCTAGCCAGCATTTTTTGTAGTCTCTTAATGCCATTAGTATTCCTTTAATTCCAATTATAATTTCAATACCTGTTCCTTTGAGAATTTCTGATCCCCAGATATAATGTTTAAACCCATGTAAGAAGCCAAATAACATCCTTCTAAAATTATGTATACCTTCACATTATAAATCATTCTAATATAATAAAAAAAACATTGTAAGATATCAAGATTAATAATGTTATAAACATTGGATCAAATATAAGAGAGTGCACGAGTGAATACAATGATGTCTCCTAGCCACATTCATTAGAATCTTTTGAATTTGTCTGGTGTGCCTGTCTCTCAAAAATCACAACTGTTTCTCACACCTCACACCTGTAACTCCTTCAGAATCTTGCCCTTGGGTGATCAGAACTACTTCTCTTTGGATTACAAAGCCAGGTGCATATTCAATAAAAGACTGATGTTGGTTACAAAATCTAGCTCCCTTGCCTAAAATTGGGATAGATTCTGCATCACAGTATAAGCTCCAGAGTTCCCTGAAAAATACATAGGTGAGGGCTAGACTTCACCTGACAATGGTGGCTTGTATTGCTACTTCCTCTGTCTTATCTAGCTCCTCTCACTACTGTGAAGGTTTTGCCTAAAAATCACTCCCTTAGAAAAAAATGCACACAAATTTTCATTCAATCTCTGTTTCTAATGAACTTCTCTCAATACAAAAGATAGGTCATTAGAAACATATCTGTAAGTCCCTGGCATCTCTAGCCATATTTAGTTCAGGGAGGGAAGCTGCAAAGATTCTGCACTGGCAGCCTTAAAAATAGGTCTGCAGCAGCTCTTTACAAATCAGGCTTTCCAGGCTTTTTTGTTTGTAACTATGCTGAGAGTCTAAGAGGACATGATGCCTGTATATATAAAATCATTCAGCCACTGTAATTCATTACACCAGTAGGGTAAGGAGAAAAATCACAGGATCATATTAACTGAAAAAAAAATTGTACAAAATTCAACATCCCATCTAATAAAAGCACAATATGCAAATTAACTATCACTCTGCTACATCCACAAGCCTCGCACACATGCCAATCAGGAGTAAGTATGCAAATTAACTCCAACCAAAATGACTGCAGCCACGGAGCAAGCAAGAGGGAGGCATGGGTTTCCTTGGCGATGGAGGCAGCCAAGCTTTTCACACACCTTGGTGGGCTCAGGCCTCCACTCAAGGCTACAAAGTTTCAATTATAGAAGATAAATAAATTCCAACAGAAATGGCTGCTGCCATGGAGCAAGCAGGAGACTTGGCTCTGCTCCAAGCTACAAAGTTTCAATTGTAGAAGACAAATAATTTCCAGATACCAGGGCCTCCACTTGCATCACCGGGGGGCGTGGCCAGCCTGCAAACTACCACAGGTCCCTCGCCCAGGCCACCCCATGCCCTAAGGAAACCCCCACCCTGATTTTGGACACCCTTCAGGGCAAACCAGCTGGCCTGCTCCCATGTACCAGGCCTCTATACTATCTAATAAAAGAATAATATGCACATTGATCATTACACCAACACACAAGATGGCTGCCCCATGTGGTCAAAGATCCTGCCCCATGTGGATACAAGATGGCCACCACAAGATGGCCAGCAAGGGAGGGGAGTAGGAAAGGACCAGGCCTGCAAGGGAGGGCAGTTGTGGGCGATCAGGTCAGCAGGGGAGGGAAGTTGGGGCAATCAAGCCTACAGGAGAGGGCAGTTAGAGGTGACCAGGCTGGCAGAGGAGGGAAGTTATGGATGACTGGGCCTGCAGGAAAGGGCAGTTGGGGGTGACCCATGCCTGCAGGGGAGGGCAGTTAAGGGCAAACAGGCTGATAGTGGAGTAGTTAGGTATCAATTAGGCTGGCAAGGGAGTGGTTAGGGGGTGATCAGGCTGGCAGGCAGAAGCGGTTAGAGGCAATCAGGAAGGCAGGCAGGCAAGCAGTTGGGAATCAGCAGTCCTGGATTGTGAGAGGGATATTAAACTGCCCTCCCTTGCAGGCCTGGTCCCTCCCAACTGTCCTCCCAAAAGGGCAGCCGGACATCCCTTGAGGGGTCCCTGTTTGGAGAGGGTGTGGGCATGAATTTCATGCACCGGACCTTTAGTGCATTTATAATTAAAATTCTCAGCAGCCCTGGCCTGTGTTCTCAGTGGTTAGAGTCTCATACTGTGCACCTAAGGATCTCAGGTTCAGTTCCTGGTCAGGGCACCTTCCCAGGTTGCAGGTTTGATTTCTGGTTGGGCAGTTAAGGGTTGCAACCTATCTGTGTTTCTCTCTCACCTCTCTCTCTCTTTCTCTCTCTTCCTTGCCCTTTCTCTCTCAAATCAATAAACATGTCCTTGAGTGAAGATTTTAAAAAACAAAGAAAGTCTGGGAAATTCTCACAGCTTAAAGGAGCCTAAGAGGACATGATGCCTCTATATTATATAGTATCATAGAAGGGATGTTGGAACTAAAAAAAAAAAATTAGTAAAAACTAAGAAAACCTGAAAAAGTTATTGACTGTAGGTAATAATATGTACCAACATTGTTTCGTTAATTATAACAATGTTTATGTTAAGATAAGATATTAATAAAAGGGAAATTAGCATAGATATTTGCAAATCCTGCATTATAATTTTTTCTGTAAGTCTAAAACTATTCTAAAAATAGAATTCATTTTTAGAAAAAATATCAGTGGTATCAGATATCAATCTCAACCTTTTCCAAACAACATTATAGGTACATGTCTTTGTTGTAGCCTTAGCTTGCTATTAAATTGTATATAAACTTTACTCCATACTCAGAGATTTTTCTTATGTTGATTGTATTGTGTTTTTTTGTTTGTCACTGGGTACAGAGGACTGAATAAGTTAGAAAACCCTGTTAGTACTTATTTCCTATTGAAAACATGTCTTATTTTAGAAGATAATATTTGAATTATATAATTCCTATCTCTTCCTCAAAAGCAAAGAGCTTCCTTTAATAGCAAAATGCTCATTTTCAAAATTATTGAAATGAAATATTTCTGTCACTTGCTTTCCCTAGCCCTTGTCAGCAACAGGCACTGAGGCTAAGTGCCAGATTCAGTTCTGCCTTGTTTCTGAGCCAACCTTTATTTATTAGACTTTTGATTGGACAAGTGAAGTGTGGATTACTTACCTTTGGCATGGCTATACAGCGAGTCAGGTCCTGTAGATTTGATTCCCAAGTATTGGTTTCCTCCTCTTTTCCAACTGTTCCATGTAACCAAAGTGCCATAATGCCTTCAAGCTTAGCCTGAAGAGGAAGTAATGTTATTAATACAGTGCAGAATATTCTGTCACAAATCATAAACCAATCCCAGTTTTTCAAGAGGGTTACTCAATATTTTAAAATAGTTATCAAATCATCTAGAAATGTCTTTTCTTCAGATCAAGTATGCACATTTCTGGATTTCCCAACATCTTTTTAAAAAATACATTTTTATTTATTTTAGAGAGGAAGGGGTGGGGAAAGAGAGAAATATCAATCAGTTGCCTCCCATACGCACCGAAACCCAAAACTTGGGCATTTTTTTCTTACCTAGAATTGAACCCACAACATTTTGGTGCATGGGAAGACACTCAACTAACTGTACCATATGGGCCAGAGTGAATCCTTCAACATCCTTTTTTTAAAAAAATCTTTGTTGCTCAAATTATTACAGATGTTCCTCTTTTTCCCCCCTATAGCTCTCCTCCACACCATTCCCACCCCACTTCAGGCCATTCCTCCCCACCCCCTCACTGACCTCATCCATAAGTGTAAGATCTTTGCCCAATCTCTTTCTGCATCCCCACAACTCCTTCCTCCCAAGAAATGTCAATCTGCTCCCTTTCCAAACTCCTGATTCTATTTTATTCACCAGTCTGTTCTGTTCATCCAATTTTTTATTCATTTGATTTTTAGATTCAATTGTTGATAGATATGTATTTGTTGTTCATAATTTTTTATCTTTACCTTTTTCTTCTTCTTCCTCTTCTTAGAGAATACCCTTCAACATCTTACCTAATAATAGATAAACATGTAAGTTGACTGTACCTCCGCTATGCCCATAGCCAATCAGAGTCAGTATGCAAACTAACCAAACAAAGATGGCAATTAAATTGTATACATAGGCACCCAGCGCCTGGGTCTCAGAAACATCCTATGAAGGGCCTGAGCCAGGGGGCTCCTGGGCAGGGCCAATCCTGCGATCAGAGTCGAGGGGTCAGGGGCAGAGCTGGTGATCAGAGGAACCTGAGGGCCTGCTGTCAGCCAGAGGCTTTTGGCCTGGGCAGACATGGGCAGGGGCGGAGGCGACAATCCAATGCTATTGGCAATCAGTGTGAACTACAGAGGAAACACCTTTTCTGACTGCTCATGGGCTAAGCTTCCTGTATGCCACTGCTAATATTCTTAGTAACTTGGGTAATAAGAATCCATAAAGGTGATCTAGAGTTTTTCCACCACCCTTCTGGAGAAAAAAATGAAGGTCTGCTGCTGGAGGGCTAAGAAGTGTCATATCCTACCCTATCAGGTTTGGCTCAGTGGATAATGCCTCGGCCTGCCAACCACAGGGTCTTGGTTCAATTCTGATCAAGGGCATATATACCTAGGTTGCAGGCTCCTCCCTGGCTGGGGCCCAGGCTCATGCAGGAGGCAACCAATCAAAGTGTTCCTCTCACTTTGATGTTTCTCTCTATCTTTCCCTTTCTCTTCCACATTCTCTAAAAGTCAATGGAAACATATCCTCAGGTGAGGATTTAAAAAAAAAGAAAGAAAGAAATGTCATATCCTATGAAAAACACATCTTGAAAATGCCTAAAGAAAGTTGTCATTTTTTCATGGTGAAGAGACTGGAGTTTGTGTTGATGAAACAACCTTGGTGGTGGCTGCGGTGGCTGACAGTGGCTGCAGCAGCAGAGTGGTGGGGCTCTCACCTTCCCCTGATCAGCCCCACAAAGGGAGGCCAGACTCCTGTGGGGAGAACAGGCCTAACCCATCAGTAGGACATCCCCTGAGGGCTCCCAATATGTGAGAGGGGGCAGTTTGGGCTGAGGAACCCCCATAGCCCCAGTGCATGAATTTTGTGCACCAGGCCCCTAGTTTCATATAATACTGGTTTGGTGGTGATGAACTCCTTTAGTTTTTTCTTGTCCAGTGGTCAGCAAACTGCAGCTCACAAGCCACATGCGGCTCTTTGCCCCTTGAATGTGGCTCTTCCATAAAATACCATGTGTCGGCATGCACATACAATGCAATTGAAACTTCCTGGCCCATGTGCAGAAATGGCTGAGTCTATTTTGAAGAAGTGGTGTTAGAAGAAGTGGGGGTGTTGGTTGTTTGGGAGACAGGCTTTGGGATACACAGCGCAGGGAAGGCGTGCACAATTCATGCCCGAGATGAGTGAGCCAGTCAGTCAGCAGTCTCATTGTGCAGTGGTTAGTGCTAGTCGCATCTGCAAATCGCGCACGGGTGATAAAAGTACCTACTCGAAGCATAAAGTTACCTGTATTTTTCCAACCAGCTTTCAATTCTACAGGTATTTTTGTCATAAATCTAAGAATTGTAATTATTTTGTGTTGGTGGCTTTATTATTATAAAATGAAACTCTTTTTTAGGTACCCTGTTTAACATAGCTACAAAGAAGAAGCAAAAAAATTTTTAAAATAAAAATAAGATGAAAACCATGAATTTAAAGTTGAATGGGCCAAGACTTTCACGTTTATTCAAAACTTAAATGGCCTTCCAACCTGTCTTAATTTGTCAGGAAAAATTGGCACATAACATGAAGTCAAATTTGGTGAGACACTTTACAACTAAACACGTGTCATTTAATACTAAATATCCTTTCAGTGATGCAAGAAAGAAAGCCATGACTAAATTCAGAAGAGTCAAGAAAAATCAAGTTCTGTATTTAATTACTGGGTGCAATTTTCCAACAATGTTAATATTGCAACTTTTGTGGTTAGTCAAGAGATTGCTAAGAGAGGAAAACCATATACAGACAGTGAATACACAAAAAGTTGTTTTATAAATGTATCCAAAGACCTATTTTGTGATTTTAAGAACAAAGCAGATATTCTAAAAAAAATTAAAGAGCTGCCATTGTCTGCTAAAACAGTGAAAGATAGAACAGTCAAAAAGTCTTAGAATATGAAAGACTAGTAAATCGAAGATCTTAAATTGGTTTCACCTTTATCAATAGGAGTTGACAAGTCTTGTGACATAATGATAAAGCGTTAAGTTTCACTTTTTTGTATGCTTTATTTCATCTACAGGTCCTAAAGAAGAACTTTTAGGATTATTGCCACTCAAAGGTCAAACATGTGGAGAGGATATAGCAAATGCTGTACTTGAATGCATTGAAAAACATCATATTCCACTCAATAAAATTGTCTCAATTTCCACAAATAGGAGGAAAAGTATGACTGTTGCTATTTGGGGAAAAAAAAAAAGAATCACGAGATACTTACCATTGCATCATTCATCAAGAAGCACTTTGTATACAGACATTTCCAGAAGAAATTTGCAAAATTATGGAATTGGGATTAACATTATCAACTCCATATAGTTAAAGCTCTTAATCATTGCCAATTTAAAAAAATTTTTAGTTGAAATGGAGAATGAGTATGCAGATCTTCTGCTGCATAACAAGGTATCAAGAGGAAACATTTTGAACCATTCCACTTCCTTATTAACAGAAATTAAAGCATTTCTCCTTGAGAAGGGAGTTCACTATCCAGAACTAACAAAAGATCAGTGGATCCAAAAATTTTATTTCCTGGTAGACATTACGTCTCATCTTCATCAGCTTAATCATAAACTACAGGGGAAAGGAAACACAATTTTTTCTGTTAGAAGGTTATTTCATTAGAAAACAAATTATCTCTTTTTGCTCAAGATTTTGAAAGAGAACATTGATTCACTTTCCAAGCTTTTTGAAACATTGCCAAGAAAATAATTGTGATATTGACATTTGCTATTTCAAAACAACACTTTTAAATATGAGGGAAGCTTTCTCAACAGGTTTCAAGAATTCAGAAACAGCAAAGTGATATTAGCCTTTGTTAAAAAAAAAAAAAAAACTCTTAATGCTACTGTAACAGAATTAAATTTCCTTCCCTTTAATATTGACATTGGCAACTTTGAAATCCAATTGCTGGATTTAAAAAGCAAAGAATTGTGAAGCTCGAAATTTGAACGTTTTTGTGCTGATATAGAAATATTGGAGAAAATGTGAACTTAATTCACAGCACTTTGAAAGACCTGGAGAAGGAAGACAACACTCATGTTGATTTCTAACACCTGAAATAGTATTTCTGACTCATATAATTAACTGAAAAAAACTAGCGTTTGCTGTTCTTTACTTATTCGGGTCTACATATTTATGGTAACAATCATTTTCAAGCATGAACCTTATCAAGAGTAAATTGAGAAGTCGTCTTATTGATGAGAACCTAGAATCATGCCTAAAATTAAAAACAACACACAAACCTGACTTACCCAAACTTTCCAAGGAGATACAAGGCCATTGTTCACATTAGTGTTTGTCAGTCGTTGTCATGATTTAATTTTATAGATATTGTAAGGTAAATTGTAAGGAATTTAATTTTATCAATAAATAATATTATTATTAAGTATGACATCATGTTTTATTCAATATACCTATAGTTTAACTAGGACTTAAAACTTTAAGTAAACTTTATTAAGTTAATTTTAGGGAATGTTGGGGAGTGAAAGAAGATGTAGTGTTGAGGACTGAGAAAGGTATGTTGAGATGGTTTGGACATATAGAGAAGATGAATGAAAGGAGATAGACAAAACAAGTATACAAGGCGAGTGTGAATGGGGGAGTTGGAAGGGATTGACCTCAGCAAACGTACCTCAATCAGATTGAGGACATTTTTAGCAAAGGCCAGCTTAAGAGTGCCCTAATTAAGTTAATAAAAA
>PVJN01033470.1:0-23424 GCA_004026805.1 Lasiurus borealis | reverse complement strand
GAGACCCCCGATGTCTCCCTGGTGAAGTGATTCTTGTGTGAAGACTTGAACCCTCAGAAGACTCTGGCCATGCAAAGAACTGGCAGAAAAACATCCCAGCCAG
The DNA here is from genome assembly GCA_004026805.1 of Lasiurus borealis. NCBI lineage: Eukaryota > Metazoa > Chordata > Mammalia > Chiroptera > Vespertilionidae > Lasiurus > Lasiurus borealis. The sequence continues at coordinate 23,321 of PVJN01033470.1, read as the reverse complement.
GGGAAATGGCCAGAGCCAAGGGCCTGAGGTGGAAATGGGGGGAGTGGGGGAGCTGCAGCAGGAAGGTTCCGCAGTGATGGGGCTGAGGGGTGAGCCATTTCAGATCGAGTGATCGGGAAGACTTCCTTTGAAGAGGAGCAGTTGAGAATTGAACTTGAGAGCCCACCAGCCCTGGGACATTAGGAGGCAAAGAGGTGAGCAAAGGCAACCATGTGGGGACAAGACTGCATGTTGCAGAGACATAAAGAAGGCTAGGTGGCCGGAGCAGAGAAGGCTGGGGAGAGGGCACAGCAGAAGACGGAACATCTTACTGAACTGACTAAGGAGACAGAAGACCAGTCTCTTCCTCTCCCCAAGTATGTCCAGGAAACAAAATCCACGTCAGTGTGAGGAAAGGTGCTGAGGTAAAGAAAGCACCAGAATCTAGGGACCTGAGCCACTGTCGGGCCTTCCTGTGTGTGTGCAAGTCTGCTGCCCGCTCTGGGCCTCTCTGTAAAACAAGACTGTTAGTCTAGACAGGGAGATAAATAGGTTTTCCCGTTAGTGCTGCTTCAGACCTGTGATAGTGGCTGCCAGGGCACTGGGCTGGCAGGATGCCGAGGTCCCTTCCGGGTTGATCAGCAAAGAGCGCTGAAACCGATTAGTAATGTCTGCCACAGGTGCACGTCTGCCACCCATTTGCCATTCTTGGATCCCTTATGACTGAACGTGGTAGGGGACCACATTGGATATGTGTGTGCTTTACCTGGTTTCCGCATCTGTGTATTTTCATCAGAAATGAGTGCTGTGTGTGTGTGTGCCTCTGGCACTAACTAACACAACAGTAGTTAGCATGTTCCGCTGCCATAGAGTTTCCACCAGGCCTCAGTGCTCAGAACCCATGAAATCCTCATAGCAACCGTGGGGGTGGGTCTTTAAGTCCTTTCTCCGCACACCAGGTATGGAGGCGCCAAGACCTTCTTTCTGCCCATGCCGCCCACGAGAGGCAGAGCCAGAACTGGAACCCATCTCTGTGAACGCCACACTCTCTGCTCTAACAGCGGCCTCCTCAGAGGAGGCGAGGACCCTGTACCCGACGGAGAATCACTTGGGGAATGAGTCAGTGAGAATCAATGCCGCCTGCCTGCTTCTCCTGTCCCTTCCTGCTCCCAGGAGCCTGCTGTCTCCAGGGAATTCTGCCTGCTAATCCAAGTGCATGTAGATTTACTGGAAGCATCTGGATCCCCAACTGCCCGCTGTCTGGTGCAGGAGGCAGGCTGGCCCAGCAGGAGCCTGGCAGCCGTCCCTTCCGACTGCCATTTGCTTATCCTCTTCCTGCGTCTCGCCTCAGTCTGTTCCTACAAGGAAGCGTGAAGCGATAAAGCAGGGTGCCCAGGCCCAGGTGAGAGAGACCTCTAGGGCAGGGCATCCTGTGGCCCTCTGGGCTCTGCTGCCAGCGCCGGGGTTAGTGGCCTGAGCAGTCTGATGGGGCTACACTAGTGAAGGCCCCATCTCGGGGAAGGTGTGGACCTGAGGCAGGTGTTGGCCTGTTCAGCTCCTGGTGGGCATCACCTCCATCGCATGCTGGGGAGGGAGCTGAGGGCATGCTCAAGGGGGGGTGTCTGGGGTTCCAGCCCTGATTTTGCTGCCTGCCAACATCATGAGCTTCAGCAGGTCCCTTAGCCTCTGTTGCTCATGGTAGAATGGCATCATCACCAAAATAATGCCACATAACAAAAGACCCCAAACCTCTGTGGCTTAAAGCAGCATTTCTCTTCATGGTCAAGGGTGTGGGGTGGACTGCAGCTTGGCTGGTCTGCCCTGGGCTCCTGGCTCCAGCTGCAGGTTGGGGTGGAGTCTGCTCCCTGGGTCTCTCTTCTTGAACCATCAGCTAGCTGCTGGGGCCTGTGCTCAGCTCTATGCATTTAATCTGGGACAGTGGCTATTCTGATTTTCTCTCAGCAGTTGACCAGAGCACGAGAGGGCCTTCATAAGGACATTCAGGAACATTCGTGACTCTGCTCTGATGTCCCATTGGTTAAAGCCAGCCTCATGGTCAGGCCCAAGGTCAAGGGGTGGGCAGCAAGGGGAGGGATGAGCAATTCTATTACGGCGAGGGAAGAGTTGGGATCTAACTCAAGTTAGATGCAGAAGGACTCACATACCAATCACTGCTCATACTTACGGAGCAATTACCATGTGCCAGGTGCAAGGCAAAGTGCCTCAGGTGTAACACCTGTGAGGTGGCCATTCCCCACCCCATCTCCTTCTCCAGAAGCTGCAGTTTTACCAGGCCGGCCTGGTCTGAACCCTTAGCCACTGCGGTCCTGGCACTGGCCCCAGTATTTAGCTTACACACAGCCCGAGTATCCCCCAGAGGTGCCTATTCCTGCTTTGTAGATGGGATGTTTGAGGCCAGAGAGGAGAGCACTCCAGCTGAGCTCACCATTCAGGAAGCTGGCAGGTCTGTCCACAGACCTCTGATCCCTTCCGTGCTGAGTCCCAAGATCTGTTCCTTTGGCCCGAAACATTTATTAGGCTAGGAGGGCAGGGGGCATCAGCCTGGAAGCCAGGATGTCCACGTTTTGCCTCCGTGAGGTGTGTGATGTGGGGAAGTCTTCGTTGTTTAACTTGGCCCCCGCAGAACTGACGGTGAATGACAGGAAGGCCCATTTCCTCCAGGAGCCCTGCCAGGGCGGCCCTGCCCTTGCAGGGGATGCTATTTCTATCCTTCCTCCCTCCTGGGCCCTGACCCTGACCTTCCTCTGCCCTCAGGTCTGAGGCCAGGGAGAGCCTGGGGCTCCGTGGCCAGAGGATGTCCTGGCTCAGCCAACACACGCTGGCCGGAGAGCAGGCGGCAGGACCCACCCTCCACTCCTCTCCGGGTTCTCTGTTTCCGGGGGATCAGGCCAGGCAGGGAGGGGGGCACAGGCTTTGTTGAGGAGTGGCTGGCCCAGTGTGCGTGTTTGTCTCCCTGCTTCTCTCCCGAAAAACAGGAGTAGAGGCCAGGGCTTGCTTCACTCTTGGCCCAACTAGAGCACCCTCATCCCTTTTGCCCTCCCCACTGCCTCATCTCTACCTCCCCATCAGTCCCCCAGGGCTCCAAACATAGCAGCCATGCCGGCCTTTTATCCTTCCAGAGGAGGGGAAAGGAAGTGAATTGGTGTTTATTGACCTTCTTTCATATGCCAGACACTATTTGGCAATAATTAATATATTGATATTATATGTATGCAAAACCAAATACATATAAGTAAAATTAAATATATATATATGTATATATGTATATATATATGTGTGTGTGTGTGTGTGTGTGTGTGTGTATATATATATATATATATATATATATATGTATATATATATATATAAAGCCTAAGCCACTGGTCGGCAAAGTCATTAGTCAACAGAGCAGCAAATCATGCCTCACGAGCCAGGGTTTGCAGACCACTGGCCTAAGCCATCGAACAACCAGTTGACTGGTCGCTATGATGCACACTGACCACCAGGGGCAGATGCTCAATGCAGGAATTGTCCCTTCATAGCCAGTGTGCTCCCACAGCCAACCTCCCCCCAGCTGGCCAACCTCCCAAGCCCCGCCCCTCACTGTCCAATCTCCTGCAGCCCCTCCCCCTGGCCAGCCAACCTCCCATGGCCCTGATTGGCTCGGATCACTGGCCAGGCCAAGGAACCCCACCCATGCACGAATTTGTGCATCAGGCCTCTAGTGTGATATAATATATATTTTATAATATGTCCAAGAATGGCCTATATCAATTTCTAGCTCTCTGGCTGGGGCGCAGAGGCCTCAGCCTGAGTCTTGGCCCTGCTACTAAAAGCACATGGCCTGGCATCCCTGAGCCTCAGTTTCCCCATTTGCCTGATATTCCAGAATCAGGCCTCAGAGACCCTTCTTGAGCAAACACTGTGGGCCTTTGCCTGTCTGAAATGGGAAAAATCATCGTAGTGGTTGTATGGATTGTTTAGAATATCCACTGGCATCTAAGCCATTGATGTTTCTGGTTTCTAGATGTGAATCTGGCTCTGAGGACAGAGTCAACTTGTTCTGAACCTCCTTCCTTCCATATCCCCTAAAGACAGGCTCTGGAGTGGTTTGGGCTGGTCTTGCCAGTGGCAGGGTCTGGACAAGATAACCCCCTGCTTCCTTCAGGCTCCTGTTTTGTGCTTTTGTGCAGGAATTTGCACCCAGCAAGCCTCTCAGTGTTAATTAGAGAACTGAGCGGAGCAGGTAATTATAAGGATGAGGTTGGGGTATGTTGACTTCTGGGGGATGGGGGAGGGGACTGAAGAAACTTGCATTTCATGCTGATCACAGGGACCCCAGGGAACCTGACCTTGAGTGTGTGGATGTGTCTTTAAAATTGCTAATTGTCAGGGTGAAAATATTTTCACACACTTGCTCTCCAGGAGAACGTTATTACCGAGCCCACTGGCAGCCTGCTTGAAGTCAACTGGCCACAGTCAACGTGGAAATCCTAATTAATAGACGTTCATGCTGCTCTTGGGCACAACAGCGGAAGTAATTATCATGATTTAATTGACTTTTCTCCCCTCTGTTATGCATTCTGCTTTTTCCATTTTCTTGATCTGGAAAGTGTTTTATTTATTTATTTTTTTCATTAACTTCTTTTCTCTCTTTTTTTCTCCTGTTTATACAAACTGTCTCTCACACCAGTGCTCTACTTATCGAATCCTATTGCGATAAATATTGTGACAGTACAAAGCTCTATATTACAGAAACATCCAGAGCCCGAGCCAATGGCTTACTTATTGGGAGCACATTGGTTTGTAAAGGTGCGGTCAGACCCAGCGAAGTGTCTGGCAAGGAGGCAGGGAATCGATTTGCTTACAGGTTCTGGTTTCAGCAAGCTCCTTGGGGCTACAGGGGACAGAGAGCCACCTGCCCTAGTGACACTGAAGGGCTATTGCTTTCAAGATACATTCGGGGCTCAAGGAAATCCAAGGGACAAAAATGGGGAGATCTCTGAGCTCCTGGAGCCAGAAATTCATTGGAAGGAATCGCTCTCTCTGGTCAGGCTCTCTCAGGATGGCTTATTGCTCTCTCTGTGTTGACTAGCATGGTCTGCTCATTTATCTTGACCTTGACCATCTGATGCGTGGACACTGAGCCCTCATAGGTTTCAGTTGAATTCCCCACAGCCCCACTGGCCATGCCCTCTGAGCCTCCCTGTGCAAGCCTGAATGCCTTTTACACTCTAAAGGTCAAGGGGTTGGCTATCCATGACCCAGATGTCCTCCCTGGACCAATCAGCTGTGGCAAGTAGGTGGGGTTATGTGGCCCACTGCCCACTTCTCAGGAGCTATGGGCAAAGCCTTTTGCAAAATAGATGAGACTGTGGGAGGTACCAACACAGCACTACTTGGGTTCAAATCCTGGTTCTACCTACTTGGTGTGCATCCTTGGGCAACTTACTGAAACTTCTGCCTCTCAGTATTGGTATTCTTACCTATAAAATGATAGCACCTACTTCATAGGGCTGTTATGAAAGATAAATGACTACATTGCTGAAACCAGTTTCGCTCAGTGGATAGAGCATCAGCCTGCTGATTGAAGGATCCTGGATTTGATTCTGATCAAGGGCATGTACCTTGGTTGCGGGCACATCCCCAGTAGAGGTCATGCAGCAGGCAGCTGATCAATGTTTCTCTCTCATCGATGTTTCTCTCTATCCCTCTCTCTTCCTCTCTGTAAAAAAATCAATAAAATATAATTTTTTTAAAAAAGAAAGATAAATGACTACAATCTCATGACATACCAGATAAGCACTCAATAAAATGTTAACTTACTAGTAAGGTTAGGTGGACATAGGGGGCCATTTCTGATGTCTGATTAGCAAGTGAGAATATCCTACAGTTATAAATGTTGAGGACTGCAAGGAGCCCGAGTAGGCATCTAGTTTAACCCTCTCATTGTATACAGGGGAAAGTGAAGCACAGAGAGAGGATGGAACCTTTTTAAAGCTCAAATAGTTTTGACTAAAATTATATTGGATTAATGGCCATGTAGCTAAAGTTAAGACCAAGGCATTCCTTAGTGTCCTTGGGGATTATTGAGAGCTATCGGCTTTAAATTAGAGCATCACAGATAATAAAACAAGGTAGAAGACAAAATGAACCCGGGATTCTTCTATTTTTCTTTCTTTTTTATTCCCATACGGGAATTCTATACTTTTAAAGTACATTGGTTATCTTTTTCATGACTCCCGTGTGTTGGGTCAGTGGGCAAGATGTCACCAATCAGCTGTTTGCTTCTCAAGCAGCAAGGATCATTTCTTTTCCTCCTCTTCCTCTTCTAGAACGTTGTCTAGCACACTGTAGATGTCCACAGAAATTTCTAGAAATGAGCTGAATGGTCCCCTTGAGAGTCAGAAGGAGTCAGGCTGTATGGATGGCTCCATTTCTGAAAGGTGAGGCCATTAGATTCAGGAACTGAGGTTCCAAGAATTTAAGATATTCTAAATCGTGACTGGAATGGAGAAAGAGTAATCTTTGCTGGGTCTATTTCTTAGGATGTTGGGGATGGAGGCCAGGCTGGAGGGGTTGAGAAGTGAGTGGAAGCTGTAGAAATGGCAAAGAGAGGTATAGATAGATCTTTTGAGAAATCTGGATGAGGAAGGCAAGAAAGAGAGAACCACCTGCAGTGGCAGTGAAGAGATGAAGACAGCAGAGAACCTTTCCATGTTGCTGAGATGGGCCAGGGAGAGGAGGTATGTAATAAATGTTTTCTGAATTAAACGAACTTCTCTCTGAGCTCTCAGGGTTGCAAGATTCTTTCCTCCCATTCTCAAGACTGGTTGTGCCTGAGGTGGTTGGGAATCATTGAGAGACCAAGACTAGCGTATTGGTTAAGGCAGTGCCTGATGCCATAAGAGGTAAATTCTGGAGCTCAGTGGTTTAACACAGTGCAAATTTATTTCTCACTCAGCAACAGTTCAATGAAAGTGGGAGCAGCTTTCCATACCCCTACTTCCCTCTCTCTTCAATATATGGCTTCTAAGCTTACCATGGAAGGAGAAAGAAATAGTAGAGAGGGCTTATCTGCCTGGGGAAACTCACATCACTCCCATTCCCATTGGTGAAACATATCACATGGCTGCATATGTGCAAAGGAGGCTGGGAAATGTAGTTCCTATTTGGACAGCCCCTTCCCACCCACAACTCTTCACTCTGGAAGAGGAAGAAGCGTGAGTGCCTGGGGAGCAGTGGACATTCTCTGCCCTGGAATTACAGCCCCTTTCAGTTATCTGAGGAGCACTTCCCAGCAGCCTGAAGAGACACAGTCTAAGTCGGAAAACACATCAGACCCCAGATGAAGATGAAGACCTTGCTCCTGGGCACAAAGGAGAGGAAGTCACTCACCTTGGCCTCAGTTTCCCCCATTGTATAACATGAAGTATTGCCGGACGAAGTTTGGGAGATTAAAAGACCAGGGTTGGCACAAGCATTTGGAGCTGAGTCTGAGGACTTGCTCTGTCACCCATTAGCTGTAGGACATCGGCAGCGTTGTGATCTTTCTGAGTCTTTGTAAAACCCTCCCTGAGTTGCTAGGAGGATGAGCAAGACACTCCGGTCCTAGCCGTTGCTATTAGTATCCACGTCGCCTCTCCCTTCATTACGTCATCAGTAATGAAAGGTCTTGACTTAGGTTTCAGACCAAAATGCATAGAATTGATATTGCTGGGAGATATTTTTGTCTCCGACATTTTACCTCACTCTCTGAGACAATTAGACAAGCTCAGTTGAGTCAAGTAGCTGGTGGAGGGAGAGGAAGAAGAAGGGGAGAGAGAAGTCGTCCATTTGGAATTGAGTTTCTCTGTAAATCACTTAAAACTTATGGCTTGGTATTGGTCACCCATCCCCGACTTCCTGCTTTCTAGCATCTTCCCTCATTGTTTTGTTTGTTTTTGTTTTAATTTCTTTATTGATTCAGGTATTACATATGTGTCCTTATTCCCTCATTACCCCCCACCTCCCATTCATGCTCCACCCCCCTGTTGTCTGTGTCCCTTGATTAGGCTTATATGCATGCATATAAGTCCTTTGGTTGATCTCTCTCCTTTACCCCCCATCATCCGAGACCTTCCCTGAGGTTCCCTCATTGTTAAGACCTGCCTCACATCACAATTGGGGGTTTGGAGTTAAGGCCTTTGAGTTTGCGTTCAGGGGAGTTCTAAGAAATCACTTTTTCAGTCTCTCCTTGGTTTTTCCTCTCTTCGAGGGCGGGATGGACCAGCGCCTCTCATTTATGGCCCCTCCTAACTGTCATTATTTAGCTTTTAAGTTCCTGGTCCTGGTTACTTATTCAGTGTGGTGATTTGTTGCCTTCCCCCCACCTTAGCTCATCTGTTAGCCTTTTGGGGGGCCTGTGATCACTAGTCAGCTGCGTTGGGGGCAGGGACAGGGGATGTGGTGGCCTCAGAGTCTCTAAGAAAACAAGCTGTGACGGGGAGGGTACCTGGGAAAGATTCTGAGAGCAAGGTTTCCCCAGGAGGGGCTGGCCATTCCGCCCTCCTCCTTCGCATCTCGGGGGTTACTCAGGGTCACTCTGTGACCTGCAAACAAAGCTGAACCCTCGGCTGCGGGAAGCCAGGCAGGACAATGAGAGGAAGGAGAAAGCACGGAGATAAAACCCAGGGCCCACGCATCTGGGCCCAGGATTCCTGAGGCCGCTCCTCACACCCCAGCGAGAGGAGGAGGCTTCGCGTAAACACGGGCTGGGTTTCCTGTGCTCACAGGGCCCGTGCCGGGGTTTATTGTGCTGTTATTGTCGAGGTAATTATTCCATTTCAGGAGAAGCCGGAGCCAAGGCCAGGCCTGCCTGATGCTTCCACAGGGACACTGCTATCGCTCATTCATTCACGCCTCGGACGTTTCTTGGCTTGGCTTGGCTTGGTGCTGGGAATATATATTTAAAAAAAAATCTGCCCACCCCTCTTCTCCATAACCTCTTCTCTGGGCCTGGACACAGACACCAAGCAGAGTCTCAGATCCAGGGTGGCCAGAAAAACAGTAGCAGGAGTGTTTCCAAGGTTTAGAAGCAGAGGTGAGGGTGGAGAAGTTGACTATCCTTTGGCGGATGGGCATCTGTCAGGGCCCAGGGCTGGCAGGCCAGGCGTGTTCTGGATGCCCCTGAATATCCAAAGTGGGCAAAGCGTTCCCTGTGTTTTTGTTTTGTTTTGTTTCTTGTTTAAAATCTCTACTGACTCTAAAGCAAAGGACTCTTAGAAGCCATCAGGTAGGGGGGATGACGTTTATCCAGCACCTTCCTGTGCTAGAAGCTATTGTAGGAGCTTTTACAAATTGCCCCGGTGATCCTTTAGTCCTCAGGATGCCCTGTGAGGGAGGGCTGACTTTGGTCCCCATTTTACAGATGAGGGAGTGAGGCCCATCCCGGTGAAGTAACTGGTCCAGTTCACATCACGAGGAAGTGGGCAGATGGGAGGGAGCCCTGGGAGGGAACCCACAGCGGGGAGATTCCTGCATTTCTCGAAAATGCCAGGCTCACAGCCCCAGGGTCTGGATTTCCCACAGGCTGCCTACTGATTTCACAGCTTCCCTCCCCCCTCCACCCAGTTTCCCCTTCTGCAGTCTGACTAGTGAATGTGAAGCATCCAAATTATATAAAAACGGCTGTTTGAAATTTTAACCTTGCTAATGGCTTCTGTAAATGTTTGCTTGCTTAAATAATAAGGAAACTAAGACTATTCTCACTTCAGAGAGGCCATTAAACCTTTTCTGGACAAAATTATCAGTGTTGGCACCAGGCCAGGCCTTTGGTTGAGGTCTCAAGGCCTCAGCACATAGAGGACCTTTAAGAACTTGCAAAGGGGCGGGAAACATTCCATATTTTGGAGACAAAGAAGGTAAAAACATATAAATACGGAAAATTTCTGCACGTTGGGGCCCAGAATTTGAGAAACATTCTAGCTCTGGACCTGAGCGTAATAAACATAACTCCAAACTCTCCGAGCATGGTTTGATTATTCCGGTTTTCTGTAACAAATGGAGCCTCAGTTCACTCACTCTTCAAAGCCATTACCAGGGAGCCAGTCCTCCTTGACTCTCTCCTTCCCCCGGTAGCCAGCCCATCACCAGGTCCCGTTCATTCTACCTCCTAAGTAACTCTGGAATCCACCTCCTTCTCTCCATCACTGCCTTCACAGAAGCCACCCTGATCTCCCACCTGGACACCTGGTCTCCCCATCTCCCAGGCCTCCCCCACTAGTCCAGACTCTCTCTGACAGCCCTGTCATTTTTTAAAGGTATGTTTATGTTTTAATTGATAAACTTTACTTTTTGGGGAGCAGTTTTATGTTGACAATAAATTTGATTGGAAAGCACAGAGTTCCCAAATGTGCGCCGCCCCTCCGCCCCCATACACACAGTGTCCACTATTACTTACATCTTGTATTATTTGGATATTTGTTATAATTGATGAGCCACTATTGATACATTATTGCTAGTTAAAGCCCATAGTGTTAGGGTTCACTCTTTGTGTCATACATTCTGTGAGTTTTGACAGATGTATGTTATGCCCATCAATGCTATTAAATACAGAAGAGTTCCACTGGCCTGAAATCCCCTGTGCTTCCCTCACCCTTGAACCCTTGCTAACCATTGCTCTCTTTATGTCTCCATCATTTTGTCTTATGGATGTTGTATAGTTGGAGTCATATAGTATGTGACCTTTTCTGACTGGCTTCTTCGACTAAGCAATCCGCACTTAGTTTGAGAAGTCATTTCTTTGTATTGCTGACTAATATTCCATTATATAAATGGAATATCCATTTGGTTATTCTGTTTGTCCTGCTGAAGGGCATCTTGGTTGGTCCCAGTTTGGGGTACTAGTGACGATGAATAATCCGCTGCAAACATTCACGTGCAGGTTTTGTGAAGACACACGTTTCTGAGTCCTTTCGGTTAACACCAGGGAGCATGACTGCCGGATCCTACAGTCAGAGTGTGTTTAGTGTTGTGAGAACGGACAAACTACTTTCCAAAGTGAGTGTACCAGTTTGCACTTCTGCCAGCAATGAATGAGAGCCTCCATTGCCCCACGTTCTTGCCGGCATTTGGTGCTGCCAGTGTTTTAGATTTCGATACGTTTGGATTTTAATAGGTTTGCCGCCGTATCTTGTTGTTTTACAGCACAGACATTTTGAAAAAAAGGCAGTTTGGATCAATCAGACCTCTCCCAGCATTCTGTGCTCCCACTGCTCTTAGAAAAAAAGTGCCCCCTCCTCTGACGATTTGCCTCTGCCCCCCTCACCAGGTCACATCACCCCCTTCCCCTCGCCCACCCAAACCATCCACACCTAGAACAGTGTGAACCCTTTCCTGCCTTGGAGCCACGCATAGGCTGTTCCCTCTGGTTTGAATGCTTGTCCAGCCCTTTCTGCACCTGGCAGGTCCCTCTCATTCTCCCATGTTCAGCTCAGGTACATCTCCTTGGGGAGCCCCTGCTCTACTCTCTCATTGGACTCTACTGCTTTCGTGGCACATATTTCAAACTGGATTTATAGATTTATTTGCTGGATTATTTACTGAATAACGGGGCAGGGACCCTGCTGGTTTGCTCACCGTCACATCCCAGTCTATTGCACAGCCCTTGGCATTGAGGCATTACTCGATATTTATTTGCCAATTGGAGAATGAATGGTTGGGTCAGTTTAACCAGACAGGAAAAGGGAGGGGAAATATTTACTGACCATCCCGTGGGTACCAGCCGTAGTCTGGCCACATTCATGTTCATTATCTCCTTAGTGCTAGGAGGGAAGATCATGTGTACAGGGGAGAAAACCAAGGCAGAGGCATGTAGGCCAGAGAACACTGGCCTTGCAGTGTCTGCAGCCTGTTTCCTTGGTCCGCTGACAGGTCCCCCCGCTGCAGAGACACACTTACAGGAAACCCCCGTGGCTTCACTGTCAGTCTTCACTGCCATTTCTGTCCCATCTACAGAGATGGGCGTGAATATCCTAAACATCCTTGGGACTTTATTTCCTGACAGTGCCTCTTAGATATCTACCAAATGAGGCTGCTCACTGACACCACTTCGCACCCCACTCTGTGCCTTTGCCCACACAGTCCCCTCCACCACATTTGGAAAACACCTCCTCCAGGAGGCCTGCCTTCACGGCTCCAACAGAAATACTCTCTCCCAACTTCGAGCGCCACAGCAGCTTGCCTGCTCCTTACCATTCACATGTGCCTGAGTGTCCATGACTCAGGGTCAGGGCAGGGTCCTGGCTGGACAGGGGGACCTGGGTTCCAACCCCAGCTTTCTTTCCTCTTGGCTCAGTGAACTTGGGCAAGTAGCTGAAGCTCGCTGAGCCTCCTTCTCTCGTCTGTAATGCAGAATGACAAGGAGACTTGTTGGATGTTTAGAGACTAAATAGAGCCTCCAGCTCCATGCTGGCTAACGGCAAATGGTGACTGTTAGATAATTACTCTCATTTGAACAGTAGATGTCTCAGTGCCATGGGTTTTACCTTCTACCTCCTCCAGGAAGCCCTCCGTGACCTTCAGCCTTAGTCCTTCCTTCCTGTTATCACCCACAGCACTTCATTGGTGAGCACTTTTCATGCCTTCCAACAGTTTTTTGAATGATTTTTTCTTCTCTGCTGGACTCGGCTGAGCTCACCTGCAGTGGCTAAATTCACTGCAGATTATTGTAAGCCCAGAAGGGTGGCCAGCCAGGAAGCAGAATGAGGGGCAGGTAGGCCAACCTGTGGAGCAGAGAAGGAACTGGCACTTCCGGCTTAAGTGCAGACACTGCATTAAATACACACCTCACCTGGGCCTTGACTTTTCCCTTTTTAAGTTACTGTCAGAGTCTCAGGGCCCTGGGGACTGGCAGGGGCGGAGTTGTTTCACCCCCCATTCCTGATCCTCCTCAATTAAGTGCTCACTCCCATCTAGCAGCAGAGACCAGTGGCTTTGCCCAAAACCCACCCAGAGAGAGCCTCCTGGGCAGGTAAATAACAGGCTGGTGGGCGTGGCTTCCCTCTGCCAAGGAATTTATGATGCAGCCAGGTCATTAATCACTGCTGCCCACCTCTGCCCAGCCACGCGGGCCCAGGGATCAGCCCTGTTCCCAAGGCTGACACCCAGGCAGTACCTCTGCGATTGCCAGGAGCAAAGAGGGGGCTGGTGACCATTCTTTTCCTCTCTTTCCTAAGGACACACGGGGAGATGGGGTAACTGGGACACCATCATTAGCTCTTCTCCAGCTCTGACCTCGGGCTCTGCACCTTGGGTTTCTTCTCCGGGAAGGGAAGCGGCAGCCCCAGGGAGAGGCCCAGCAGTTGGGTTCCAGATCACACAGTGTGTGTGTGTGTCTGAACTGGCAAATGATGCGTCTGTGTTTTGTGTTTGTTTTGTTTGCTTTGATGAAACCCAAGGCCCCACAAGGAGTTCTCACCCACCGTCCCTGACTAAATGCGGCTCCCCAGCACGCCTTCCTCCATTTGCTCATGTCTCCAAGGAGTTGGGGAGTCACCCAGAGAGGGGTCAGGCTGACAGGCTCTGTGTCAGGCTGACGAGGGTTCCAACCCCACCCAGTTGCTTACTCCTCCTATAACTCGGGCATACTGCTACACTTCTTTTATTTATTTATTTTTTAACAATTTTTTAAAATATATTTTATTGATTTTTTTTTACAGAGAGGAAGGTAGAGGAGAGGGATAGAGAGTTAGAAACATTGATGATAGAGAGACATAAATTAGCCCCCTGCTGCACGCCCCATACTGGGGATGTGCCCACAACCAGGATGCATGCCCTTGACTGGAATTGAACCTGGGAACTTTCAGTCCACAGGCCGACGCTCTATCCACTGGGCCATACCAGTTTTGGCTACTGCTACACTTCTGGCCTCAGTTTCCCCATCTGAAAAATGGGAGTAATCACAGCACTTACCTCCATCCCTTCCCCTCTCCTGTGTGGCCTTGCATCTCTCTCTATCCCCCTGCACACCTGCTCTCTACTCCACACCCCTGTGCTCTTCCCCTCTCACCTAGCGTGCTTCCCTCTCTCCATCCTCTTCTGGGTCCCAAGGGTCTCTCTTTTTCAGGTGTGAAACCTTCATCACCACCACCACCCACCTTTTCTCTGCCCCCTTCATCTTGTCTAATTGCTTCCTGGAGCAAAACTGGCACGTCATCTGGCATTAGTGGGGGATAACAGCGTAATGGGAGGGGGCAGATGCTCAGGACCATTTAGGGTTCGGGAGCACTTTGGCCTGTGGGGAGCAGCCGGAGGGCAGAGTAAGACAGTGGCTGTCTATCTAGCCTAGATGAGCTGCTTTGTTGATTTGGGGGGATCTCTAGGCAGCATGGGTCCCCTGGGGCCTGAAGCTGGGGCCTTTACTTCTAAGGACACCCCCTGTTCTGTGTGCACACTCCCAGGTGCCACCTCAGGGCGGCCATCCTCAGTGACCGGAGCCACAGCCAGGACTTGTCCAGAGGGCACCGCTGCCTCAGGTCCACATGGGCTTTGCTCTATAGGAAACAAAGGTGCTACCTTGTCCGAGTCCTCCACAGGGAGAATGCTTCACCCCCATAGCCAGGGAGCCTGGAGCAAGGTTGCTTGAGGCTCCATTTGCCCATCTATAGAACGGGGCTGCTAACGATGCAGAAGTCACTGCGGAGAGCTTGAGGAGCTGCGTGAAGAGGGCATTCCCGCAGTGCCCGGCCCGCGTGAGGGCTCTGTACGGGCTCCGGTGTTGTCACCTGGAAGTGGGGGTGGGGGAGGCAGACTTGAGTGTCCCTGCCGGGCTGGTTCTGCGGGGAGGTGTCTCCTGCTTTAGGGAACGTTGGTATTGTCATAGCTGAATGTCATAAGACATCAAAAGGTGAAGCAACATTCGCACAGTGTATGGAGGGAATGAATCCCTTTTTGTAGGTGATCTCGGCTCAGAGCTCCTATCAGCCCCAGGGTGAGGGACTAGTTCTTCTCATTTTGCAGAGAAAAAACTGAAGTTCAAAGGAGTGAACGAACTCATGCACCTGAGGGCACCCAGCTCTGAGCTGGGTCGGAGCAGGATTCCATCCAGGGCAGGCTGGCTCCAGACGGCGCTCTTTCCGCTCCTTGGCCGCTTCCCAGAGGGGTGCCAGAGGGGCAGGACCGTCTCTGCTGGGCAGAGCAACCTCAGGCTCTGTTTCTGTTTCAACACCGTGATGGTGTGCAGAGGTGCCGCGTTAATCACCCCGCTGGATCATGATGCAGCTTGCAGTTGGGGCAGTGACCTCGGCCCCACTTCACACATGAGAGCAGCAGAGCCAGAGAGGGAGTCCAGACGCATGAGCCTCTTTTCACAGATGGGGGGACGAGGCCAGGAGTGTCTGATAGATTGACCCCAAATCAGAGGGGAGAGGGAAAGGGAGCAGGGCAGGGGCTCTCTAGACAAGCCAGATGACATGAAAGCGAAGAGCACAATCAAACTGGGCCAAGGCCAGGTGCATGAAATTTGTGCACGGTGGGGCAGGGGTGTGTCCCTCAGCCCAGGGTGCACCCTCTCCAATCTGGGACCCCTCAAGGGATGTCTGACTGCCCATTTAGACCTGATTCAGGTAGATTAGGCCTAAACGGGCAGTCTGACATCCCTCTCATAATCTAAGACTGCTAGCTTCCAATTGCTCACCTGCCTGCCTTCCTAATTGTCCCTAACTGCTTCTGCCTGTCAGCCTGCTCACCCCTACCCACTCCCCTGCAGGCCTGGTCACCCCCAGCTTCCCTCCTCTGCCAGCTTGGTCACCCCTAACTGCCCTCCCCTGCAGGCTTGATCACCCCCAACTGTCCTCCCCTGCTGGCCATCTTGTGGTAGCCATCTGTGTCCACATGGGGGCAGGATTTTTTGACCACATGGGGGTAGCCATCTTGTGTGTTGGAGTGATGGTCAATCTGCATATTACTCTTTTATTAGATAGGATAGAGGCCTGGTGCATGGGTGGGGGTCATCTGGTTTGTCCTGAAGGGTGTCCCGGATCAGGGTAGGGGCTCCCTTGGGGCATAGGGCAACCTTGGCAAGGGGCCTGTGGTAGTTTGCAGGCTGACCACACCTCCCGGTGACCCATGTGGAGGCCCTGGTTTTGGGATTTATTTATCTTCTACAATTGAAACTTGATAGCTTTGAGTGGAGGCCTGGGCTGGCCAAAGCAGGCAGAAAGCTTGACTTCCTCATCACCAGGGGCAACCCTAGCCTCCTGCTCCCTCCAGCTCTGTGGCTGCCGCCATTTTTGTTGGGATTTATTATCTTCTATAATTGAAACTTTGTAGCCTGGAATGGAGGCCTGGGCCAGCTAGGCTGTGTGGAAAGCTTGGCTTCCTCCATCACCAAGGGCAACCCTAGCCTCCTGCTCTCTCCAGCTCTGTGGCTGCTGCCATTTTTGTTGGGATTTATTTATCTTCTATAATTGAAAATCTGTGGCCTGGAGTGGAGGCCTGGGCTGGCCAGGGTGTGCGGAAAGCTTGGCTTCTTGTATTGCCAGGGAAACCTGAGCCTCCCTCCTGTTCTCTTTGTGGCCGCAGCCATCTTGGTTGGGTTAATTTGCATACTTGCTCCTGATTGGCTGGTGGGTGTGGCCTTGTGCGTATAACAGATGGATGGTTAGTTTGCATATTACTCTTTTATTAGATAGGATATATTTCAGTGCATCCATCTCCAGTGTACAGCTCAGTGCTTTTTTAAAATACTGAGTAGCCACCATCCAGATCAAAATCTAGACCATTCCCATTCATCAGCCCAGTCAGGACTCTCCTGTTCCCACACCCTCCAGCTAGCTACTGTTCTGGCTTCTGTCACCATCCAGCCATTGTTCTTGTCGCTTGAGCTCTGTCTAAATGGAATCATGCAGCATGAACTCCTCTACGTCAGGCTTTTAGCTCAACATGATTTTATGAGCCATCCACGTTGTTGCATACAGAAGTAGTTTGTCCTTTTTTATTGCTGTGTAATATTCTAATCCATGAAAATATATGCATGTGTGTGTGTGTGAATTTATCCACTCTTCCCTGGCTGGGCATTGAGTTGTTTCCAATTTGGGGTGCTTTTGAATAAGGTTGCAGCACACATTCTGGTCCACGTCTTTCTGGGGGCCTGTGCAAGCATTTCTCTTGGGAATGTAACTGAGTGGAAATGCCGAATTGTCACAGGGTGGGCAAAGGGTTAGCTTTCACACACACTGCCCCATAGACGGTGTGCCATTAGTCAGGCCTGACAGTGTGTATGAAAGTTCTAGTTCCTCCCAGTCTGTAGTTTACTTTTTCAGTCTTCATTGTGTCCAAGGAGGGTTTGTGAGGCAAGAGAATGAATGTTTATTGAGAGCTTCCTCGTGCCAGGCCTGGTGCTTCTCACATCTGACTACCTCGTTGCTCACCAGCACTCAGTGAGGGGGGCTCCATCCCCTCCTCCTCTCCACACCCCCTCACCACCTGACAATAGACTCACCCCAAAATCTCAAAGTTGGCAAGTGGCTGGACTGCATTTCTCTGGTCCCAAAACTCCCTCCCTCTTCCTGCTTTGGGTGTCAGTGGGAGAGGAGGTTCCCAGTCCCCTACCCCCTGTCTCCTCAGCATGTCTCACTATCAATAGCCAAACAGAGAGACCCATCAGAGAAGTCCTTGTCTCTCCGCCTCCCCTGGAGGGACGGCTTCCTAATTACCTGCTTTGTTTTGTTTGAAGTGGATTTCTTGGCATCGACAACTACATTCCACTGCAGATGCAAAAGCTCTTCCAAAAGCCTATTGAAAGGGTTGGCAGTGTGTGGTGTTTGGGATTATTTTTAATGCCAATACCTTACATGTATACAGTTTCTTTGACTTATAAAGTGTTTCCCTGGTGGTTATCTTATTGCATATTTATTAGCTTAAGGCAGTGAAGTAAGCAGGGCAACAGTTATGAGAGAGATCATGTCCTGTCGATTTTTTACCGAGGATGGACCCAGTCCTGGGCAGGGGGCTGCGGTTGAATGCGTCCTGTGCTTGGACATTCCAAGTCCAGTGAGTAAGATGGATGCCTCTGGTCCGTGTCCAATGCGAGAAGAGTACAGTAATAGAGACATTCATCATCCGGTGCGCTCTTACTACATGGCAGGCATCCTGCTCGGTGGACATTGCAAAGAACAAACCAGAAAACCAGACACAGTCCTCATGGAACTTGCAGAGACGAAGAAGTGGCAGTAGGAGCAAAGCAGAGCAGAACAGCAGCCACCTTTCCCTGGGGGAGAGAGGGGAAGCTTCACAAAGGAGGCAGCATGTGAACTGGGTCTTGAAGGGTGAATAGGAGTTCGTTAGATGGGGAGAGGAAGGTATGGCATTCCAACCCGAGAGAACCGCACGGACAGCAGCCTGGATCTGTGATTTACCCAAGGTTACCTGGCCATAAAACAGGGGAGTCTGCTGCTTCTCAGCCCCTGTCCTTCTGCTCTCCATGCTGTCTCCTTGACACTCCCCAGGGCACACAGTCCACAAGGAAGTGAGTAAGTGCAGTCTGTGGCATTTTCAAACCCAGTGGCCCAGATGCCAGACCCAGGGCTAGTTTGCCAAGGCAGCACGGGCTGTGTCTTGTCTCAAATCTGGACTTGCTGAGAGGAGTACATTATCGGCTTAGGGGACCTGGGTCTCTCCTAGTGACCTTTCTGGACCTCAGTTATTGCATCTGTAAAATAAGAATAATAATAACAATAATAGCTGTATTGGTGGAACCTTTACATTCTGCCAGGCACTGTGCTGAGCGCTTGACACACACTATCTCCGTTAATCTCCACCATGGCCCTGTGAGGTGTGGGTCCTCTGATTATCCCATCTTTCAGATGAAGAAACTGAGGCTCAGAGGAGTTGCATGACATGTCCAGCATGTTACAGAGCCAGAGAGTGGCGGAATCCAAATCACTCCCAGCTCTGAGTGAGTGACTCCAGCTTGAAGCGAGTAGGCCTTGCAGTTCACACCTCTGCCCCCACCCCCAAGGGACACCTCAGGTGGTTAATGGGCCTGTTTACCGAGTGGCAGCTGGGATCTGGGGTCTGTGGTTTGATGGGGGAAAGCACTTGACAGGGGCCCATCTCCTAAGAGGCCAGGACTCCTGATTTTGCCTGACCTGGGGAATCTGGCGGTGGAGGTGCCTCAGACAGTAAAACACCAAGACTTGGGCGGGGCTTGGCTCATCCACGGAGCCCCAGACGCTTCACAGAACCGGCCGGCTCTGGGGGGGTGAGGGTGGAGGAGGTGCTGGGAGGAAACGGAGTTGCATTTATTATAAACTGTGAACCAAGACAGGCTTCTTGTCCCGAAAGAAAACAGGTGGGAAAGTGCCCTCCATCAGGGGAGGGGGTCTGCCTTCCCTTGCCCAAGCATGACGAGCTCTGCTGGCCGCAGGGCCTGTGCCGGCAGCTTGTTTAGTCCGCGTCTCCAGTTCTTTGGGGTGTACACTAGGAGTGGAGTCACAGGCTCATGTGGCAATGCTTGTAGAACTTGCTGAGGACACATCACTTCTTTGAACCTCAGTTTCTACATCTGTAGAACGGAGGAGGGGGGGATGGGAGGAGGAGATGGGAAGAGGACAACAATAGCTACCTCGTGCCAGTGGGTGGGAAGGGTTTGAAGTTAAGTGAGGCGCAATGCCCAGTGTAGCCCGGGCTCAAGGTACGTCAGGGAGAAGCCAAGTTAAAGAAGCTGACGGTGTGGGAAGGAAGGATGAGAAGACAGGGGTCCCCTGTACCTGGCTGGCTGGCTGGCTCTGCTCCTGAGCAGTGGGCTTTCTCTGTGAGAGGCGGGGCAGAGTGCGCCGGTGGCTGGTGCTCAGAGATCCAGACCTCCTTCCTGCTTTTGGACCCACGGAGACTGACTCCCCGGCCCCACGGGGCCGCCCACACCCTCCGGGGAGCACGCAGCGGCTGCTGATGGAGTTGTCCCCCATTTGCTGCTTGTCCCCCTCTCTCTCCCTCCTCCTTTCAGAGCCTGCCGGGGAGCTGTTCAGGCTTGGCAAGCAGCAGGGGTTCAGAAATCAAATTAATAGATAAAAATTCCCATTCTCTGCCTGTTACTCACCTGGCTGAGCTGCGAAGTCTGTGACATAACAGGATTGGGAGTGGGGGAGGGGAGGGGAGCCAGCATCCAGGAGCATCGTTGGAGAGGGGGAGAGTCTCAGTACTTTTGATGTGGGGAGAGGCCAGAGGGCACCAGGGGAGAAGGTGCCAGGGGAGCCTTTAGCAGCCAGCACTGCTGAGGCTGAGGGAGGGGTGCAGCGTCCGGGAAAGGGGTCAGGGTGCAGCACCAGAGTGCCCCCTAACCCCTTACTTTAGAATCAGGAAGAAAACACCTGCTGTGGTACCTCTGTGCCACTTCCTGGGACCAGGACCCTCCCAGGGCCCCTGTGTAGCAATCTCTCCCGAGGAGGGTCCCTGCGAAGATGCATCAGGTGCCACGTGGACGGCAGCTCCGTGCGACCTGGCACGCAGTAGGCCCGCAGCACCTGTTGGGTGGGTGGAGTCAGGCTTCCTGCTCTCACCGCCTGCATCTGCATGCAGACATCCCACAATGAGGTCTCTCCGGCTTGGCCTGGCCAGGACCGCGTGATCTCTAGTCTTCCCTGTCGCAGGGCCGGGAGAGAGGAGGAGGCCGCTGGTCCCGGCTTCCTTCTTCCAGGAATGGGAGGCACAGCCGGAGCCTTTAGCATTGAGATCAGCCCAGACCTGGGATTTCCCCATGTGTTTGTCCCCAAATGATGGACTTATTCCGTTATTTGGTAAGGATACCTGGATACACTCTGCTTGTAAAAATGACACATTTCCGGTGAGATTAGAACCCCTGATGCCAGGCTCCTTTCCCTACTGTTGGTCCAGAGGACCGATATTGTTAAAAAAACGAAATTGGCCCTGGCGGGTGTTGCTCAGTGGTTAGAGTGCGGCCCCAGCCCACTCAAGGGTCTTTGGTCCGATTCCCGGTCAGGACACCTGCCTGGGTTGCAGGTTTGATGCCTGGCCCTGGGGCACATGCTAGAAGCATCCGATCCATGTGTCTCTCTCACATCCGTGTTTCACTCTCTCCCTCTGTCCCCTCCTCCCCCGTCTCCCCCTTTCTCCTTCCTCCTTTTCCACCATCTTTGAAAAGCAATGGGAAAAAAATGCCCTCAGGTGATGAACAACAACCAAAAAAAAAAAAAAATCAACCGGGTAAATTTAAAGATCTCATTCGTGAATTCAGGCAGTATCCATCTGGCAGTGAGAAAGGAACTCCCAGGAGTTACAGGGAATGGAAGGCTTTTATAGGCAGAAGAGGAAATTTCTAGCAAAGAGTGGCTAGCTCCAGGCTGAGGTCACCCTCCGCGGTGGGATGGAAGGGGTCTTCGGGGATTAGCTCATTAGAGCTGACCAGGAAATGCCGGAGTGACAGCTAAGATTACACCCCTGGGGGAGGCTGGCTCTGTAATTAGGTTAGGTATTAAGTCTGGTTTGCTGAGGCGGCTTAGCACCAGTGACTCCATTTTGGGTCTCTCTCCTAACAACGTCAGCGCTTCAGAGCAGCGTCTGAGGGCGGCTGGGGTGTGGTCAGGAAAGTCCCCCTTCAGGGCTGGGGCTGCCACGCGTCGGGGGAGGACCGGGCTGACGGGAAACCACTTCCCCGGGTCGCTGCCCACCTGAGGTTGGCACTGAGGCTGATGAGCTGCCTGGCTGGGGCTTCCTCAGGACGTAAATGGAGCCCGAATTGTAATGTTAATAATAGCTTCCGCCCTAGCTGACTTGGCTCAGTGGATAGAGCGTCGGCCTGCGGACTGAAGGGTCCCAGGTTTGATTCTGGCCAAGGGCACATGCCTGGGTTGCCGGCTCGATCCCCAGTGGTGCGTGCAGAAGGCAGCCAATCAATGATTCTCTCTCATCATTGATGTTTCTCTCTCTCTCTCTCTCTCTCTTCTCTCTCTCCTTCTCCCTTCCTCTCTGAAATCAATAAAGAAATATATTAAAAAAATAATAATAGCTTCCATTTACCGAGGCTTCCTGGGGCAGACGCCACACTGGCCAGCTCCCCTGTCTTCCCACTTAACTCTGGGCAGGTGGCCCTGTCCTCGTTTTACAGGTGGGGAAACTGAGGCCCGGAGAGGTTCGCAGAGGTGCCCAAAGTCACCTAATGGTGGGCATTTAAATCCAGCCTCTCAGTAGATAGAGCGTCAGCCTGTGGACTGAAGAGTCCCAGGTTCGATTCCGGTCAAGGGCATGTACCTTGGTTGTGGGCACATCCCCAGTGGGGGGGGTGCAGGAGGTAGCTGATTAATGTTTCTCTCTCATCGATGTTTCTAATTCTCTATCCCTCTCCCTTCTTCTCTGTAAGAAATCAATAAAATATGTTTTAAATCCAGCCTCGCCCGCCGATGAGGCCAGGGGCAGCAGACCCTGATTGTGCCCAGCCAGCATCCAGCTGGTTTTCTCCAGGCCTGGGTCATTTCACCCCTGGGACTTTTTCTGGCCGCGCCTTTACCCATCTGTGGGGACTGAGCCCCCTCCTTTCACTCGAGGGTTGAAGATTATTGAATACTCGTCTCCTTTTAAAGAGGAGAAGGTAGCAGCCCCAAGAGGGCACATGCCTGCCCAGGGCACACACAGCAGAACTGTGAACAGAGGTGCCCAGCCTCTGGGTCAGTATTCCTAACCCATTGACCTTATTGTTTTAATCCAGCACCTGGCTTGGCCGTACGTGCATGCACACATGCATGTGTGTTAAGGGGGGAGGGAGTGTGTGCATGTGGGTGAAGGGGTCAGGATTGGGTGCAGGTGCAGCCTTTAGCTGCCGGCACTGCTGAGATTGAGGTAAGAGGGGTGCGCCGCCCAGGAAATGGGTCAGGAGGCAGCTCCAGCGGACCCCCTAACCCCTGACTTTAGAACCAGGAAGAAAACACCACAGTGGCGCCTTATAGACCTAGGGGTGAAGCCCCTTGTGCCACTTGCTGGAACCATTGACCTCCCTGGGTCTCCATTCAGGGACCCTTTCTCCATGCTGCCTCTCTGACAGACCCGCAGGAGGTGGGCTGTATTTCTGGGAAGGACACGCTTTTCCATGCTGGAGAGCTGAGAGGAGAGGGCAGGACGAGTTGGGGTTCACAGTAAAACCGATGCGAGTTACAGAAGCAGCGCCGGGCGGAGGAGGTGGCAGCCTGCCGGGGCTCCCTGTCCCGGGTGGTGGGGGTACCAGCCCAGAAGATGAATGAGAGGGCAGGGGAGCGCGAAAAGGAAGGAAGAAAAATTGCTGCCCATTATACCTGTCCTTTGGCAAGGCCGGGTAATTAGCAAACCCTCGGCAGTAAAATATTTCGTTTTGG
>PVJN01033469.1:0-23424 GCA_004026805.1 Lasiurus borealis | reverse complement strand
CATCTCAGAGCCTCTCTTCCTCCATCTGTAAAATGGGGCAATGGTGCTTATGTCTTTAAGTTGTCGTGAGGCATAAATATGCTAACAGCTAGAGGCGTGCCTCACTCAGCAAACAGTTCTTCTGTGAAGTTCCTTAGAGCTAGCCAAAGGACCAGTTGCCCCAGGACTTGGCAAATTAAATACAATGCTGTCCTTTTGCAAGCCAGAGGGGAGAAAAGGTGTGGGCATATGTTGCTAAGTGAATTTTAATGGGGACATTTTTTACTCGAGGAATAATTAGTTACATGTCCTGCATACATGGCACAGTGGCACCGGCGGTAACTCTAATCCTATATAATAAAAGGCTAATATGCAAATGACCTAATGGTGGAATGACCGGTCACTATGATGCACACTGACCACCAGGGGGCAGATACTCAATGCAGGAGCTGTCCCCTGGTGGTTAGTGTGGTCCCATAGGGGCAGCGCCATTCAGCCAGATGCCAGGTTCATGGCTGGCAAGCACAGCGGCAGTGGTGGGAGCCTCTCTCGCATGCAAGGCATGCTAAGGATGTCCGACTGATGGCTTAGGCCCACTAAGCCATCAGTCAGACTTCCCCCCAGGGATCCTGGACTGCTAGAGGGCTCAGGCCAGGCTGAGGGTCACCCCCAAGTACACAAATTTCATGCACTGGAACTCTAGTAAGATATAAAGCTTTATTATTTTTTAAATCCTAATTTCAGGTGAGGGAGAGAACGAGCTGGAAAACTGGACTTGGGTAACATTGGAAAACAAAGTAGTTCTGATTACACTTGGATTTTTATTGAAGCAGAATTGCAATTCAACCCTTTAGTTCCTGGGACAAAGATGGGAGGCAGGAGGGGGTGCAGAGGGCTTTCACTGAGTATTTCGTTCA
The DNA here is from genome assembly GCA_004026805.1 of Lasiurus borealis. Taxonomy (NCBI): domain Eukaryota; kingdom Metazoa; phylum Chordata; class Mammalia; order Chiroptera; family Vespertilionidae; genus Lasiurus; species Lasiurus borealis. The sequence continues at coordinate 22,528 of PVJN01033469.1, read as the reverse complement.
TTGATCTGCATGTAGTAGATGCTCCTTAAATGTTGGTGGTTGGCTGAGGTGGTTGAGAGAGTCCAGATGGTGTAGTTGACTTCTGCTGCTGACTTCCTGGCAAATGCAATGCGAGATGTGGGGTTGTGGTGGAAAGAACATTTGGCCATCCCCGTGAAGGCCCGCGTTCAGGTTCCATCGACACCACTTAATAGCCCGGTGACCTTGGACCTGCCATTTAATCTCTCAGGTGTCTTCTCACCTGTAAAATGAGGAAACTGGATTAGGTGAGTTGGAAGGTCTCTTTCAGCTCTAAGTTTCTGGGGCCCTAAGTAACTTCATTCCCTGGTGTTTCTTTTTTCTTCATTTATTCAAAGGCAGTGGGACCAGAACCTATCTCAGAGGACGTTAAAAAGAAATGGTCGTCCTGCATTAAAAATCTTTAAAAATCTGAAGGAAATGCAGTAACCCCAGAACAACGTAACCGAGTAGCTCCGTAATCTTTGGCAAATCCCCTCATTCATTTCAGCCTCAGTGTGAATATTTGTAAACTGGGGGCTGTTAGCTGTGCTATGTTACTCTTATTATGTTGGCGAGAGAGCTGAGTTTATGAAAATGCTTGAAAATAAAAAAAACCCGCAGGGAATTATATAAAGTATTATGATTGAGAAATGACATACTTGCTATAGTTGTATCCAAGTTCAGCCCCATGTCGCCCGTGTTTCCAAATGAATGGATGTGTCACTGTGGTCTCAGAAAGGAAACAGAAAGTGTAGATTTTTAGGGGTCACAGCCCAAGGCTTGGTTTCTACTCCAACTTACTGACAGAGGTGAAATTTACTTAACATGGGCGTTAACACAACATTTTCCTTAGGGTAGGCAACTCAAGTGTTCTCCAATATAGGGACTTTCTCCGGAGGCCAGATATCTGCTGATGGAGGTCTTACTTCCCACCCTCTGCTCCAATCTGAGGCCATTTCGACACTTCAAGGGTTTATGTGTGTGAGGATGGGTCTCTTTCTGAGTTCTGGAAGTTTCACAAAGCAATCGTCACAAATATATAATGCGGGGCTGTTGGTACGTAAAAGTCACAAGACAAGTCCTTGCAGCCAGGTCTTGCCAGGGGTTGCTACTGGGGAGGGATGGCAAGAGGCATCAGTGCTGCTTGCCCAGGACCGAGCTCCGGGCTCCCAAAGGCCCAGCCTAGAAACCACTGGCTTCTCCTGCGGTTGCCTGCGTGAACGACAAGGTCACTCCCAGCCTTTGAGAAGCTTCCCCATCCTATGCCCAAGGCACAAACAGCCAGTGCCCAGCAGTAAGCCCACACCTGGATGCTCCCCGCCACCTCTGCTCCCATCACTGTCCATAGAAGCATTGCCCTGCAGTGTGACACTTCCTCCAGAGGCGCAGCATGGGGGTGGGACTTGGCAGGACAAGGCAATTTCCACCTTGGGAGCAATGAGGGGGTTTTTCTAGAAAAGTACAGGTTTTTTTTTTTAAACTAAGATTGTACAGATGAATGACTAAAAATAGCAAAAATTACTGGCATTATTCTTATCTATTCTTTTTATATACATAATCAATACTCATCCCTTCTTATGGGCTGATGAAAATTACACCTGTTTCGCCCTCACCACGAAGCCTACCATCCTTTACTGGAGACAGGATTATTCATTTCCACCTTTAAGTGCCTATGAATGGATGAATGGATTCAATACATTCACGGCCTTGCAAAGAGCTGGCTGAGTTCAAAGCGCATTTTAATTGGCCAAGTTTTTGACACCCCCCGCCACACACACACACACACACACACACACACACACACACACACACACACGTCCTCCAAGTACACCCGTAGGTCAGGGTTATAAAGCCATGCTACAGGCGTGCTTGGAGGAGAGGCATGAAGCAGTGCGCTCCGGCCACAGAGGGGCAGGCTGCCATCCCGGCTCCGGGGCTGTGCAGACCGCCTGCCTGGGCAGAGCCTGGGAGCTGCGATTCCTGGGCGGGCGGTGTGCAGGGGTCCCGCCGAAGCTCTTTGTTTCTTCCCCTTGGAGCCGATCTGGGAGCGAGGTGTGCTGAGCAGCCACCACCCGCACCCCGGCACACCGCGCGCCGCTGCTGTGTATGCGCGTGTGTGTGCGCGCGCGCGTCTGTGTGTGTGTGTGTGTGTCCAATGGAAAAACCCTAAGACGACACCACTTCCTTTCTCACCCAAACAACACGACGCTCCGTGGGTCTCAGGACTAGCCCCTCGAAAGCGAACGTGCGACCCCCTCGGGCTCTCGGTTCCCCCAGCTCCGCATCCCCTCTCCCACCCTCCACCCCCGACCCCCCAATGTTTCTGTAAGCGCGGTCCTCATTTCCACGCAGCGTGCCAGGGAGAGAGGGGACGCAGCGGTGCAGGGGCCCGGGCGGGCGAGGATGCCAAGGAGAGGCCTGGTTTGGGGGGGATGACGCTGGAGACAAGGGTCCCGCGGTGCGGGCTGGGGAGGGCGAGCGAGCGAGTGCAAAGCAGAGCGCAGGCACCCGGCGGCCAGGGGGGGGGGGGGGTCCAGGGACGGCGCCCTCCCTCCGCGCAGCGCGGTCGGTCGCCAAGCGGTCACGTCCGGAGGAGCGGGCCCCGCGCCCTCCTCAGGCCCAGGGTCCTGGCGCCCCCAAGTCCCTAGGGGTGAGCGCAGGGGGAAGGAGGGCGCCACAACGCGGGCTGGTGTGTAAGCTCCAGGCGGCATTGACATTGAACTCCAGCCCCGGTTCGTTTGTGCGTGTGCGCGCGCGCGCGCTCATCCACGCGCGTGTCTGCGTGGATGAGTCGCGGGCCGGGGCGGAGGGGACTAGAAGCTGCAGCAAAGCACGGCCCTCGCGGAGCAGAGCCGCGCGCGCCCCCGAGCCGCGCTCCGCAGGATGTGCAAGCGCCGAGGCCATTCATGATTTTGGTGACGTTATTCCAGGAGTGGGCGAGGGCGGGCGGGGCCTCTCGGGGTCGGGCCCCGCCCCCGCCCCTATAAATACGGCTTCCCGGGCTCTTTGTGGGGCCGCGAGCTCGGTGGAGAACCCTGAGCTCCGTCTGCCCTGCCGAGGCCGCCGGCCGTGGGGCTGTGTCTCCGGAAGAGGGACCGCGGACGGACGCCCCGTGCCCGCCACCGCCCGCCCCTCGCCCGCCTGCCTGCGCCCGGGCCACCCTTCCTCCCCGGGGCGCAGTGACCGTGTTTAAAGCACAAGGGCGTGGGTCAGCCTCCCCTAGGACTTCATGTCTGTGTATTTCCCCATTCCTTGGTGAGTATCCTGCGCCCTCGGCGAGCATCCGCCTCGCGGCCGTGGCTTACGGGGTCCGCGCGCCGGAGCGTGCCAGCCCGGGTGCCCGCGGAGCCGGCGGCGGCGGCGGCGGCGGCGTGGCAGTAACCCGCCGCCCGAGCCCGTGCAGGAGTCAACGTCAAGGTTGCAAGGATGGGGGTGGGGGGAGGTTGGTGCTGAGAGCCTTCTAGACAAAGGAAGTGAACTCCAAGCCCTCACTTCAGGGGCGTCTGGGGAGGCGCAGCTATGCTGGTGATGGGGCGCGGAGAGAGAGAGGGTGGGGGGTGGTGGTGGAGAATCAGGGGTCACGTCCGAACCCCGCTAATGAAACTCCCTGCGGGGAGGGCTGCAGGAGCCTTGCATGCTCGGGGGGCTGCTGCCGCCGCTCTCCTCGGGCCCCTCCCCTTTTTTTCTTTTTGTTTGCTTTCAAGTCCCAGCGCCGAGGCCGGGGCAGCGGGGCTGGGCTGGTGCAGGCGGCGGTGGCCGAGCTCGGAGCGGCGCGGGGAAGCGCTCTCGGGTCTCCAAAGGGTGGGAGGTGGTGGTGGTGGTGGTGGGAATGTAACCCGTCTGGAGCCACAAGCTGCTGCAGCCCCAGCGCACGCTGCACCTTCCCAAGCCCTTCCTTCCCTCTCCATAGCGCTTAACAAACCGACGCGCTTTTGCGGGGGGCTCGGGCTGGAAGGAGCCAGGGCCAGGCGGGGGGCAGCGGAGGTTTGCACGGGCCCGGGGACTGCGCTGGAAGGGATGCGCGCAGTGGCGGAGCGAGGCCCCAGGCCGCTGGGACGTGCGCCTGCTGCTGCTGCTTCCTTCCTTCCTTCCTGCTCCGGGGAAGAGGAGGGGCGGCCCGGGTGCGAGCGCTGGCGGCGGCGGCGGCGGCGGCGGAGCGTGCTCTCAGGTGCGGGCGCAGAGAGCCCGGCCCCGCACACCCGCTCGGCGCGCGTTCCTGCCCAGCCCGGGCACCCTCCAGAAAGTTCCACCCTCCAGAAAGTTCGTGCTTCCCTCTCCAACTTTCCCCGCCGGCGCGACGAGCGAGCGCCCCTACGCCGGGCGAAGAGCCCGTGGAGAGCCCTGCGCGCTCTCGCTCTTCTGGCCGAGCTCTTGGGGTGGGGGTTGGGGGAATGAGGGCAGGGGGACGCGGCGAGAAGGGGGGACGGCAGTCTTTCCATGATGACCCAGGAGGACAATGCCCTTGGAGACCCCGCTCCTGACCCGAAACCTGCCCCTCATCCCAGCATCCTCTCTTAGACCCTCCTCCTTCGGGGCTCCCCTTCCCTGCCACCTCCTTGAGTGGAAGCAGCCAGGTGCCATATGGGAGAGACTAAAGGCTAGTGGAGGCTTCGTGCCCGTGGCCACTGAAACTTGCCAAGGCTCCTTAGAGCTCATCGGGGTTATTATCCCCGAGAAGTTAGGATTTGGGGTTATTTTGCAGTTGATTGGCGCTTCCCTCCCACCTCACCCCCTTCCGCCTCCAGATGAGCGTAACTGTGAGATAGGCATTACTGTATGAGCATCTTGGTAACAGACACACAGGGCACCTGTGGCTCAGAGAAGTTACAGGACTTGTTCAAAAATCACACAGCTTTTGAGTGGCACAGATTGGACCAGAACCTACTGTGTGTTCTCGGGTCCAATATCCTTTCCATTCTGTAGTATCATCCATAAAATGAAGAGGCATTTGGTACCCCTGTTTCCTTAGACATAATCTCTACAGCCCGTTCCATTTTTAATTAAAAAAAAAAAAAACCCACACCATGTGTAAAGGCTTGAACCTATTGGGCATGGTGCAGTGAGTATGTACATTGACTTTGGTATACTCGGCCCTATGCTTTCGGGACCCTGTGTGTGCCCGCAGCTTGTGTGAGGATAATGGAATGTTTGTATGCTGCTTACCGAGTACAAAGCACTTTCACATGTCTGCCATTGGTGGGCCAGCTTGGCCCCTCTGGAAATTTCCTTTGCGATCAGAGTCCGGGCATCCTTAAGACTTTTTTTTTTTTTTAATCCAGGGATGTTTTTCAAGCTGTGAGCTTGCAGCTGCTGAGGCTGTGGCTAGAGAAGGGGGTGGGATGGCAGATGTGAAGCTTGCAGAAAGCTGACCGCTGGGGGCTTTACGTGGGACATTTTGGAAAAGAAAGAAAGAAAGAAAAAAACCAACACCAGAGAGAAATTGAAGGCAGTGTTATTGGACTTGGTTTCCCTGAGGTTGACCTGTTATTATTACGTAACAATAACATGCAGTTCCCCAGGAGAAGGGTTGAATTGGTTTTTCAGGTAGACAGATGGGCTCAGCCACCTACTGTTTGGGTTTCTTTCTAGTTCTGTCACTTAAAAGAAACCCGTCCCTCTGTGCCAGGGGAGACTGGTTAGTACAGGAGAGGAGGGAAGAGGAGGTTTGCCAGAGACGTTTGCAGACAATGGGCTTTGTTGATCCCCATGCTCTGGCCTTGTAAGGCACTTCCTCGGGGGGTGAGCTTGTTTTTCTCCACGTTTTGTTTTGAGCACCTCTCTTCCTGCCCCAGACAGTGGCTTGATCTCGCAGCAGAGTGCATGAGGGGGGGAATGTGAAAGTGTGTGTTTGTTGACTCCTGCTCTGGGTTTCTTGGCAGCCCTGACTATCTGAGATCGGCCGAGATGACTGAGGTGATGATGAGCACCCCATCCATGGAGGAGATTGGCCTCAACCCCCGAAAGGATGGCCTTTCCTATCAGGTGAGTTCCTCATGGGGTTCCTTCTAGCTCTGCAGAGCCTAGTAGTGGCTTTTGCTGGGCCTGGTGGCAGACTTGGTCCTGCATCCCAGTGCCGCGAATAGCTGTGTGACCTTGGGAAAGGCCCCGCATGCCAGGAAACCTCAGTTTCTTTGTCTGTAGAATGGGGCAACAATAGTCTTCACCTCCTAGAATGGTGGTGAAGATTCACCATGATGACAGACGTGTCCAAGGCACACATAGAACCTGGGACACGGTAAGGATTCAGCAGACATGAGCTGATGCTATTAATTAATTAGTCATCCTGGTGGCTGTGGATTCTCCCAGGCAAGGCAGCTAAGGAGGAAGTAATTTGTGCAGTCAGTTCAGACAGAATCCCCCCTCCCAGCCTGGCCTTGGGCAGTGGGGACGTCGCTTTGAGGGGCAGCTGACGGATGGGGAGGTGGGGTGATGCAGGAAGAGCTGTGTCAAAGGCTGCTTTCTTCTGCAGGGCGGTGGTTGGCCAACTGATTCCAACAGTTAATGTTCACACTATTTAGAATCAGAGAGAGCGTTCCCCAAAGAGAGGTTCTCTCAGGGGCGCCATTGCTGGGGTCTCGCTTAGGAATTTTCCTGTGTGGTGGGTTTAAAATACTCTCTCTCCAAAGGACCAAAAATGTGGCGTAAGGAAGAGCTCAGCACAGCTCTTTCTGACCTGCCACGTTGCTCCTCTGATGCCCCAGGTGGCAGATTTCCGAGGAGGGCACCTAAGTTCTTACGTTAGGAGTGTGTTTTTAAGGAAAGACCTTGGGGCTAGGGACATTGTGTAGGGTGGCTGGCCCTGGGAAGAAAAATGGGGAGGGGGGAGGGAAGGAGGAGGGATAGGCCATCAGCAGATATTAACTGAAAGTCTCCTGTGGGGCCATGCACTGTACAGATGATAGTGAGAGAGGAAAGGAGAGAAAGAGAGAAACATTTGTTGTCCCACTTATTTATCTATTCACTGGTTATTTCTTATATGTGCCTTGACTGGAGATCGAACCCTCAACCTTGGTGTAGGGGGAATGACACTCTAATCCACTGAACCACTCAGCCAGTGCCTCATTCCCTCTTGACCACAGCCCCGAGGGGGGAATTCTAGTTTGGCGGATGAAGAAACAGGCCCAGACTGAGTGGGTGACTTAGGTCTGGAACTACAAAGCCTTGCTCTTCTGATGGATCATGTGTTTGTATCTCGAGTTGGTTCTTGACCGGGTTCCAGACTGGCGCTGGCTGAGCATTCCTTAGAACCATCCCAGGGGCATTCATTTTAGTAAAGGGAGAAACAGAAAGCCAGGTGGGTGCAGGGGAGGGAGGGCGATCCAAGACTGCCTTGACTGATGAAAGCTGAGGTTGGGTGGAGTAGATTGGCAGGTGACAGCGAGTCACCTACTTGCATGCGGGGGAGGTTCAAGAAGACCCCTTTGTTTTGTCAGTGCGGTTACCCACTTTTTCTGGCCGGAAAGAAATATTCAGGTGGCCTGGGGGTGGTAGGGGGCGGGGAGAGGGGAATACCCTTTGCTGGGGGGTGGGGGATAGGGTACATCCTCTACATCCATAGTGGGTTTGGGCGAGACAATTGGCCCCGCAGCCTGTAGAAGGGCAGAAGTTTCCTGGCTCAGCAGCCGGGGTGTTTTCAAATACCAGTTTCCAAGCCACGGAATCAGACTGAATCCCTTTGTGGCTACAGGTGAGGTTTCCTTTCAGGGCTGAGTTTTAGATTTCCATCACAGAGCCTTTCCGTACACAGCCGCATACGCCGGTATGCGTGGTGCGGGCTTTTTATATTCTCCGTTTGAATGTGGCCCCAGGATGAAAGGCCAGGTCCTACAGGGCACTTTCCTCAGGCCATCGTGCTGGGTCTGAGGGACAGGGCCGGTGGCGATGGAGGACGGGGCTGCCACACGGGGCGAGGAAGCCCGAGTGGGGGCTGCAGCGGCGGCAGGATGAAAATCATATCACCTCTGGGCTCCTGACATGTCTGGGTGCCGCCTGAAGGAAGGGCCCTCAGCTCCTCCCGATGGTGCTGGACTGAGGGCCACCATCCAGTCCGCACAGCCCTGCAGGGAACTTGTCGCTGCCGCCTGGGTGGGGACGACTGTCCCGTCCCAAAATATCTTTCCTAGAACTTCTGAGTCTCAACATTTCAGAAGGGTCTTCTGGTTGCCTGGTGAAGGAAAGCTTGTCATCTTTAACCCAGCGACATTTGTTGGCCGCTGGATAAGTGTAAGGGGCTGTGCTGGGCACCTGCACTGAGAGGGTTCAGGGCTTATGGGGGAAGCCAGCAGGTACTACATAAAACGAGATCACAGGCAGGCTCGAGGGGCGAGGGCAGAAGTCACGGTCAATCCGGGTATGGGTGGCAGTAAAAGGCTTGGATTTTGAGGTCAAACTGGGGCTGGCCTTGAAAGAAAATTAGAACTTTGAGAAGGCACCTCCATCTCTCATCAAATTAAAAAAAAATACATTTTTATTGATTTTTACAGAGAGGAAGGGAGAGGAATAGAGAGTTAGAAACATCAATGAGAGAGAGAGACATCGATCAGCTGCCTCCTGCATGCCCCCCACTGGGGAATGTGCCCGCAACCAAGGCACATGCCCTTGACCGGAATCAAACCTGGGATCCTTCCGTCCGCAGACAGACGCTCTATCCACTGAGCCAAACCCGTTTTGGCCTCTAATCAAATCTCGTTGCATCTCCAGACACCCCCTGGCCTGCCGGGTGTCGGGTAAGGGGCTCTGCAGAGAGCCGGCTTGACAATGGCATTCTCGGGGCCGCTCAAAGCTAGTGCCTTCCCATGAAACACATTCCCACCAGCGCTCTGGGGATTGGCTGAGCCTGCACTTGGCCGGAGCCGGCCACTGTGCATGCTCAGGCGGGGCTGAGATCTGGGGGCGGAAGATCTCAGAGCTCTGTTCTTGGCATCCTGCCCGCGGGTAATAATAGTACACTGCTTTTCACTGAGACCTGCTTTTCCAAGGAACTGCAAGTGGGAAAGAGACATCAATCCCGACTTGGCAGCTGAAATAGAATCTGAGGCTTGTGATTTGACCTTGAGACAAGGTCGTAAAGTAAATCGGCACGCTGGGTTCATCAGTCACCCTCCCATCTTCCAGGCCTAGCCAGCACGAAGCCTTCCTGGTGTCTCTGCGCCCTGGCTGGCCTCTTGCCACACCTGTGGCACCTTGTGCTTTGAAACACGCTGCCCGGGGTTGTGAGGATTTGGTTCCCACTTTACCTTCTCCCTGCTCAGATCTCTGAGGGCAGGGGGATGACTTCTTACCCTCTTGGTACCCCTCAGCCATCCCCCTTCTTACACCCCTCCCCAAGTCAAGGTGCCCACGGGCCCCGGGCCTCCACAGAGCAGGCACCGCTGAGATGGTGGTGGTGGTGGTGGTTTCAGTGCCAGCCGGTCTCCTGGCTCTAAAACTAGCCGGCCTCACTGCTGCCTCAGGACCTGTGAAGGTGCCGATGCCGGTCACCGCTTTACAGACATGCCTTGGTATCCCCTGAAAGATTCAGGCAAGCCCCGTCTTTCGTGCTGAGGGAGTTAGTGCTATTTTGTGAGTGTTGTATAAGAATCCACAGAGCCAGCGCTTGGGTTTGTCTTCACATTTATTCCGAGAGTCATTATGAGAAATTCGTGTCTGCGCACTCACTCGGCATGAATGGCAACACCCACCAGTGGGTGAGTAAACGGTTACTAGAAAGTCTGAGCACCTTTGGGGCTGGCTGTGGGCGGCCGCCTGCACACGGGGCTGCGTGGGAGGGTCTCGTTGAGGATATTTATGTCCCTGATTGCTGCAATTCACCCCCCTGCTCCCCCCACCCCCACCCCACTGCATCTGTGGGTGTCCCGAGGTCCTGCCTGGGATAGAATTTAATTTATGCCGTCTAAGGCCTTCTTCCTCTCCCTGATTGGAGGAGGCAGGTCAGTGCTGCTTTGTACGGCCCTGGCCCCAGGGGCGCTAAGCATGCTGCTCTGATTGGGTCTCCTTCTGTGTTGCCCACGATTGGCCTGGGTCCTGAATGGGGAGGGGTCCTGAGCATTTGCGGGGGACACAGATGCTGCCACAACCCCAGGGCCCCCCAGCACAGCAGGCTGAGCTTCTCCAGGTTAACTCCCTTGCTGAGTCCCTTCTGAAGCATTCAGACCGAGATCTGATGACTCTATCCTTCCCTGGGTTCTTCAGATTCCTCTCTGATCAGGACACGTGTCCCTTACCGTGTTCCCTCTGCTTGTCTGGGTCATGCATTCCTACCACCTGATGCCCATCCTCCAGGCACACAGGCGGCCGGCTCTCCCTCTCGGGGAAGCGGGAGGATGCGCTGTCACCCAGAAGGAGTGAGGTCTTCACACACCACGATGCCCCCTGCCCGCCCGTGCCCTCCCTGGGATCCACAGAGCCCAGAGCTTCCCTGCGTCTTCCCCTGCGTCTCCCGGGACCAGAGGGAGGGACATCCTGGTGTTTTGTATGGAAGGGAGGAGGGACAGTGGGGGTGACCTGTTCTTGTCACAGCCCTGTCATTTGCTCCTGGCAGTCCGGGCGCCTTGGTTCTGGCTCCGCATCAGGACGCGTCTAAAGCATTACGCTGGCTGCGCGCACCTCTCCCAGCCCAATTCCCGGCCTCTTCTAGCTCCCTGGCCCAGCCATAGCCGGCTCCTCCTTCCCCGCTCTTTATCAGAAGCAGGGAGCAGGCTGGGGTTAGTCCCTGAAGTCAGGCGGTGGTTAGAAATGCTGTCTTCACTTGTGTCTACATGAGCCCGCCTTTCCCCGAGCCCTTCCCACCTGTTAAGCGCACATGTGAAATAACTTCTCCAAGTTCTCAGAGAGGTCCCTGCCTCCGTCTCCCACAAGCCCCTGATCATGAGTCTGTTCTGGGCATTACCTTTTCAACTACCTGCTTCCTTCTCCTCACCCCGCGTCTCTCTGGCGGGGCCCCCAGCCGTGGTACCCCCACACGTTCTGCTGAGCCGCCCCTTGGAAACCCCGTGGTCACCAGGAAATCATCTTTCACAACATCAGACTGAAAAGGCCCCGGTCATCCCTGGAGAGACATAAAGCTGACATTCCACAGCACTTGGCAGGAGCCGTCCAGCCACGGACACGACGCGTTCCTGGAATCGCAGCGCGCTTTCTTTCTCCTGCCCCGTCCCCCACCCGACCCCAGTCCCTCCTTGGTACACAGATCATCGTCACAGGATGCGAGTCAGGCAGCAAGGGCCACCGGGAGCAGAAGCACAGGGCGTGAGTCCGGGGCTGTGCGTGGCGTCCCGCCTGCAGCCGGCTTTTGCTGGAGGCAGCACACCCTGCCCAGATCCAGCCCCCTTTCTCCCCAGGCCCGCAGCCTGGACGCAAACATAGTGTTCTCTGTCTGGAATGCCCTTGGGGGAGGGCCTGCAGAGGGCTAGAATTATTCCCCTGGGGGTCCCCTCCCCTTCACCGCTCCCCCCATCCCCCCAGCTCACACACACCGTGATCACAACAGTGAGTCTGTAGCCCGTCCAGGGAGAGAACAAGCGCTCTTCATTTCCGAGCCAGCGTGGTGCACACTGGAACCATACAGCCGGCCCCCTCTCAAAGGGCCTGTGTTAGGCCCGACGCCTCTCAAGTGCTGGCGTGTTCATCGCGCCTGGAGCCGGCTCTGTGTCTTAGACGCCGCTTTGTTCCTGCGGTGCCGTGTCCTCCGATCGCTGCGAACCGGGGGCTGAGGGGCTGGCCGGGCCCTGCCTCCCTCTCTGAAAACCACTGAGGACCATCCCTCTACCTGGGCCACCCCATGGTGGCGGCGTAGACTTCTGTAGGATGAGCATTTTCCCTCTGTCCCCCAAGTTGGGCAGAAAGGAGGAGGACTGTACCATCAGGGGAAGGGATGCGTTTGGACGGCGCATCTTGTGAGCAGAGAGCCAAGAGCTATTCCTGGTGTCTAGCGAATGTCCTGAAATGATCTCCCCGGCCCCAGTCCTAAAATAATCCCCGGAGGGGATGGAGACAGCCCCTCATTCACACGGAGCCCAGAGCCTATGATCCTTTCCATGTCTCCTTTCCATGTCTGCCAGCCCCGTGCCACCTCTGCTGGCTGGCCCCTCGCCACCTGTCCTTCCCCCCCATTCCCTCGCCCACCTCAGGAGGGGCCTCCATCAGAAAACCCACGCCTGTGGCTGCGGCTTCGCTCCTCAGTGCGGGAGGAGGGCCCCGTCTTGCACAGACCTGTCTTAGAGAAGAACTGCAATGGGCCGAAAGGTTCTCCAGCCGTCAGCCGGCTAGCGCGCTGACCGAGGCGATGCTGGGAAGCTCCCTGGTCTGCCCCTCCCGCCGGGGTTCATTCCCTCGCCCTGTCAGAAGCTCCTTTTCAGTAAATCGTGGGGAAGAGGCGCCTCAGCACTTAGCTGAAGCAGCAGCGACAGCTTGCTTCTCGGCCAGGAGTTTTTGGGAATCAATGGGTAGGAAGGGTCTGTGTTTCTCGGTCCAAGCAGAATTGGCCTGAGCAGTGAGGGCGTTCACAAACCTCAGCCCAGAGGTGGTTGGTCTCTGTTACTAGAAGACCTTGAACTTCAGACTTGTTCCCAGGCAGAATTAATAGTGCACCTTCTTACTCTGCCCGTCCTGGATTTGAGGGGCGTGTGTGTGTGTGTGTGTGTGTGTGTGTGTGTGCATGTGTGTGTGTGTTACATTAATAAAGGTAATATTCATTCCTTTTAGAAATTTAGGGAAAAAATATAGAGAAGTATAAAGAAAAGAACACCCATAGTCTTATTCACTGAACCACTTTGATATGTTTTCCTTCCAGTAGATTAATATGCATTTACATTTTTTAAAAAAACCGACATAATACTGTCTATGCTCGCACTTACATTTTTAAAAAACTGACATAATTACTGTCTCTGCTCTGCTGAATCTTTTTGTTCACGCACTATCATACTGTGACTGTGTATTCCTGTAATTTGGTTTTCTTTGTGAAACGGCATTTCATTTTGTTAGGTGCCACTTCTTATCGCTGCAAATTTAGGTGGTGGCGTGTTTTGTTCTTCTAAAGAGCACCGCTCCAGGCCTCGTTTTACGTAAATCTCTCTGCCTCGTTCTGATTCGTTTCCTTGGAATAAATTCCTGGAAGTGGAGTTACTGATTCAAAGAGATTTAACATTATTAAGCCGCTTGATTACCTTAAAAACAGAAAACAAATCAAAGAGTTTATCCAAATAAAAGCTCCTGGCATCGCAAGCTTTTAGCAAAGAGGATCTCCCGGGTGTCAAACCTGTAGGGCTGGAATAATGGAGGAGCTTCGTGAACTGAGTCAGAAAGGTGCTCGGTTATTTTGAAGTGGTTAGGAGATGTTGTACATCTTCTTCTAGTTTGTTAATTGCTTATTTTGAGCAGAGATGATAGCAGTCGATGATGTTAGGCAATTAGCCAGCATTGCAAAATAGCTGGTGATCATATTCTTGTCCCACAGCGGGGTATGGACTAAATTACACACGTATGTGTGTACAGGCCCTACTTAGCTCCTTTATTCTGTTAATGACATCAGAGTGCCAGGTGACCTTAAGGAGGATCAGGGACACTGCCTCAGCTTGCCGTCCCGTGAGAGGTGGACGGATGGATGCTCCGTCCCAGGAGCCATCTTGGTATTTCTGGGGTTCCAGGTCTGGCTCATGAATGGTCATGGCATGGACTGTGCTTTTAGAAGTAGATCTGAACATAATGGAGACTTGGGCCCAGGGCTCAGGGGCCCTCTGCCCAACCCTGCAGGCCTCAGGTGCTTCGCGGCGAGTAAGTAGCCTTGGCCATGGTCCAAGGTCCACATATTCCTGATGGTTCAAAAAGTTCATCTAGGTGTTACCCAGACAAACTTTAAAAATACTAGTGTAGCCAAAACCGGTTTGGCTCAGCGGATAGAACGTTGGCCTGTGGACTGAACGGTCCCGGGTGTGATTCTGGCCAAGGGCACGTACCTTGGTTGCGGGCACATCCCCAGTGGGAGGTGTGTAGGAGGCCGCTAATAGATGTTTCTCTCTCATCAATGTTTCTAACTCTCCCTCTCCCTTCCTCTCTGTAAAAAAAAATCCATTAAAATATATTTTAAAAAAATGCCAGTGTAACTTTATGGTTGCTACCTATAATAAGCAATTCTGGCTTCCCATTTGTGTGGGGATAGTTTTATTTTTTTCAACAATGAGTAAAGTAGAAATAGAATCGAGCCATATGTGTGCATGGGCGGGAAGGGATGAGGGCTTCCTGAGGCTGACATCACTGTTGTCACCGCGAAGGAATTTTTTTTTTCTTCAAAAGTGGAATGTAATCCTCTCGGTTGGAAACATTCTTAAAGGTTTGCTAGTCCTCAGTGATGAATTCTGTATTCCTTTGGTCATTTGCCCCCTTGGATAGAACAGTGAAAGGTCAAATCCTTCCTAGCTGTTTTCCTTGGCATCCTAATATTGGAGTTTTCACGCCACTTTACTTTTGAATACACAGAATGTTCTATGTATAAATTACTTGGTGTTTTAACAAAGTGTTAAAACGGGAGGACAGCTGCCCCTGGGGTTCACAGAAACTTTCCAAGGGATATGACAGCAGAGAGCGTTTTCGGAAAATCAATTTCCACATCTTCAACTTCCTTCTGTTGCTTTTCTAAAATTGCATTTCCTGGAGACGGGCCTCGTCAGTTTTCTCTTCCTACCTTTCCTCTCACAACTGCCCCCCTCCCCCTTATAAGAGAAGGACCCGCCCCTCCCTTCCCCGATATTTTAAGGTGCTTTCCTCCAGGATATGGAAACCCTGGCAGCATCAAACAAATGAATCATTCAAAATGTTACTGTCTAGGAAGCTCCATAAATCTTCTTATCTGTCACCAATCTAAATAACATATCATTGTGCTTAATAACTATTTCTGGTATGTTTACTGATCAGTTATGTACTGATAGCTGCAATAAGCCAATTCAGAATTTTTTAAAATTAGTAAGACTTAGGGTCATGAGACATAAAGCCTTAAGTCATTTTATAGACACAAATACATCTTTTTATCACAGTAAAGTATGAAGAGCTAATGACTTAAAACTCACAAACATAAAAATATATTAAGGAAAATCCTATAGGGAAGTAGACTGGAAATACAGTTTCAAGTGGAGAAAGTAGTAAGATTTGACTTAAGAGCTTGTTTATGAGTTTTGTGTGTGTGTTTTTTTTTAAAGAAATAGGTGATTGTTGATATCAAATTGCTGTGGCCACCTGAGTGCATTGAAAAGAATGGCATTAAAAGTTTTATTTTAAAATGTTAAGATTTATATCAGAAGTTTTAGGTGTCAGTTTAAAAACATGTGGAAGGAGACAGTTTTTAAAAAAATATATATTTTATTGATTTTTCACACAGAAAAAGAGAGAGGGACAGGGAGTTAGAAACATCAATGAGAGAGAAACATCAATCAGCTGCCTCTGGTACCCCCTACCAGGGATGTGCCCACAATCAAGGCAAATGCCCCTGACCGGAATCAAACCTGGGACCCCCCCAGTACACAGGCTGACGCTCCATCCACTGAGCCAAACCGGTTTCGGCTGAAAGGAGACACAGTTTTTCTTTTAGGAAGGACAGAAACAAAATTGTGGATGTGCACACTGTTCTTAGAATCAGAATGGTGGCACTATAGTCTCGCTGGGTGGGAGGGCAGTCCCCTGTCAGATAGAGGACGCACACGGTAGCATGGCGTTGCGTCAGGGTGGTGTTCTCTGTATGCTGCCAGTTCTGTGGCGCTCAGACACTCTGGCACAGCGGGATTATGGGCTATGAATCTGGGCAGCTGGTCTCTAATCTTGGCTTTGCCACTATCTGTGTCACCTCGTTGGGCCTTGACGCTTCTGTCTTTAGGGGAGGGTGGGTTGTATCACTTTTGTTATTAGAACGCTATACAGTGAGGTGAAATCCGCCATCCTGATCCTGGATCAGCCCTGGAGTTCAAACATTGGCTCCCTTCCTTGTGTCAGCCTTTCCGATACTGAAGGCAATTTTCGGGTTCCCTTTAAAGCTTTTCCAGTTTTAAAATGCATTGACCTTCAAACTTGACTTATATGATCCTCCTCCTAAGGGTTCTCTAGGCCAACAGTTCTCACACTCTGGTCTCTAGAGTTTCTAGAAATGATGGAGGGCCCCCTGGATATTTGTTCATGTGCATTATATAGTCTGAGGATGTCTTTTGTGGATTATGTTTTTCTAAATTGTATTTATTAACTCCTTTAAAACACTAAAATGATTACCTATTAACATAAACTAATTTATCATAAAAACAAATCTATTTTCCCAAATAAGAAAAGTTGAGTGAAAAGAAAAGCATTGTTTTTCATTTTTGTAAACTTGTTTGGTGTCCGTCTTCATAGAAGATAGCTGGATTCTCATAACTGTTGCTGCCTCAATCTGTTGTCATATGTGTTATAGTAAATAAAGAAAAACTGGCTTATGCAAATATGTAGTTATAAAAAGAAGAAATATGTTTTTAGACGCAACAAGTGATGGTTTCTTAAAGGTTAGTGGCCAAGTGGAATCTGAAACCGTCACAAATGAACGTGAAAGATCTTCCAAACGTTGACACATTTCATGATATAGTGTCAGAAAAAAATCATCTATGCTAATGTCTCCACTGACTTCATCAGAAGTTCTTCAAGTATTAGGAAACTGTCAAGCTTACAGTGGCTGATACATGTTTTCCAAAATTCTGATTTTTGTTTGAAAGCTCAATTTTTATCACTGGTAACAAAGACCATCAGTCATTTCCTTTGAGGTGAGAGGCTCATTTTATTCATTTTTTTGAGAACATGCCTGCTAAATAATCAAGTCTGAATAACCGTAGTTTGTTGGTCATTTTCTCAAGTAAAAATAAGTGTTCTGTGGAAAAAGTGGCTAGTTCAGCTTTCGACTCAATCACATAAGTGCTTTTTTTTCCCCTCAAGACAACCATTGTGCTTTGCTATGAAGCAGAAGTGTTTTATGCTGACTTTCCATTTCATCACATAGAATATTTAAGAAAACAACATGCGCTTAAGAGTCAATATTTAATATTAAAATTCCTGCTCTGTTGCAAATATTAATTTTTTTTAATTGTGAGCCTGAGATGGTGAAAAATAAAATGACTGCAAGTATAGCTGATATCACTGCATTCATTAATTCTTGCCAATTAATTCTCAGCAATTCCCCCCACCATTGTTTTTCATACCACTAGTACAAGTGTCAACCTAGGAGAGAAGGCAAGTAACGTCTTAGTATTGTTAAGAAAATATGTAACTCCATGAACACCCCCTCTCTGAGAGAACGCAGGGCATTGAGCTTTGAGAACCACTGCTCTCAACTGAACAGACATATTCCATGTCTGACCAGCGGACAGCAGGGCCTTGGCCTTCCTGTGAGTGTGGACGGCCTCCATGAGCGGAGTGGACCGCTGGGAATACAGCTCTGTTTACTTCGGGGATTTTTTTAGCATCCGCACTGCAGTTCTGACCAACTGAAATGTCCAGGCCTCTTTTACAGGACCTACTCTCAAGCAAGGCTTCCTGCTTGGGAGGAAAAAATAAATAAAAGTTTTAACTTAAAGATACAGGAATCAGCTGATGACCTCCGTGTGGGAAAAGGTGGATGGGAGGTGATGGATAGCATCCAAGTGGAGGTGTTTCACAGAGCGTGGGAAGATGGAAAGGGAGCTGTGGACCGGGGAACCAGCAGCCTAAGATGGACAGGTGAAGCCAGGAGGCTGCCCGAGGATGGAGGAATCCTAGAATGACTCCAAGTCCCAGGAGGCACGGGGAAGGTGAGGTTGGACAGGTCAGGTGATCCTGGGAAGGGTCATGAGAATCAGGAGAATGTATGGCCCAAAGCAGGCCAGGTCGTGTGCTGCAGAGGTGGTGCCGACTGAGGCTGAGCGAAGGCCTTGGGCAGGTCCTAGAGACTAGAAAGAGTTGTTCCCATACAAGGTGGGTTTGGTAGGGGTGAGGAAGAGACCCTAGCCAACGATGGGAAGGCTGTGGGACCAGGCCAGGTCTTCAAGATACTATTTGTCTCCAAAATGAAAAAGGAGGGAATGGTTGGAAATGAGAGCCACATCAATCTGGGCTTTCTGAGAGAAGGGGGTGGGGCTGTGGGACATTTGAGTAGCAGCAAAGGAGAAAGAGAGAAAGGGATCTGTCATTCCGCAGAGGCCCAGAGGTGACTGGGAGGCGTGTCTTCTTTCCAAAGGGGAATAATAGTATAGTTGATAGGATGTGGGTATTTTCAATCATCTAGCCCAGATAGCTGCAGTCTTTTCTCCTTGCCCTGGAGAACTTGGAGAACGTTCTTTAACATTCCAAAAGCCCCATCAGCTTGCTTGGCCTGGTAGAGTTATCAGTAGCAATTAGTGCTAATTAATTGGAATTTGGAACTCTCATCTTGCAGGATGGGTGTGTGTTTGAGAGATGTTTATGAAAGGTGGTGTTTATCCAGAGGATTTCCTTTTTCTTTTAAGGCAAGGCTAGAGGCTTAAGCATCTTTAATTTAAAGGAAGGAGATCCAACGGTTGTTATTTAGCTTCAAACTCTGTTGGAGTTTACTATGGGATTAGAAACACCAGAGCAAGGTGGGAGGGGGTGAGGTGGCTGTTCCTTAACCGCAGTCCAGGTGAGATCTGAGCCAGGTGAGGGTCTCAAGGATGGGGAAGGAGGTGACTTGCATCTCAATGGAAACGAGAATGTTCTTTCCTTCCTGAATCGAGGCGGCAGCCACTCTGCCCCTTCGCTCTAATTTTTCTATTCTTACCAGCCACATTTCACTTGGAAAAGTCAGAAAAATATAAGTAATGATGATGATGAGGAGGAGGAGGAGGAGGAGGAAGAGGAGGATGATAAAATAGCAGGAGGGAAGTATTTCAAAGAACATATTTCTTGCCTTCACTTATTGTTAGGGAGCAAAAAGCAGGGTGTATTTTTCATTTTAATTATTAGCTGCTGCTCACTCATTCAGCCCTTGGAGAGCAGGATACTGGTAGAGATCTGCCCATTGTTAGGAACCAGCCCCTCCTAGGAAGGAATAAACACACAGAGCCAATCCATTGTTGTTCTGCAGGAGAAGTAAGAAACCCAGACGCTGGGGAGCTGAGGGGCGGGGGGGGGGTGGGGGTGGGGGCTGACTTACCCATGCAGCCGGCTGAGGGCGAGGCGCAGAATGGAAAGACCTCCAGCTCTCGGACTTCCACCCAGAGACCAGCATCTGGACAAGGCAGTGGCTTCCATCCCAGCTGGCGAGCCCAGGCCCTAGGGAAGCGGGGGCTGGGAGGGAAACCATGAGGTCAAACCATTTCTCCAAAGAACCTGTCCTAGCGTTTGTGAGCACAGCCCAGGAGTGCTGCTGACTTGCTCCTGTCCTAAGCCATAGCTATTGACTTCCCAGCCCCTCACTTTTTAAAAAATATATTTTATTGATTTTTTACAGAGAGGAAGGGAGAGAGATAGAGAGTTAGAAACATCGATCAGCTGCCTCCTGCACATTCCCCACTGGGGATGTGACCGGAATTGAACCTGGGACCTTTCAGTCTGCAGGCTGACACTCTATCCACTGAGCCAAACCAGATTCGGTGCCCCTCACTTTGAACCAGTGGTTCCCAAGGTGGGGCACATCCCAGGGGAAATTTGATTTTTAAGGGGGACAATTTGAGAATGAGTTATTAACAGTGAACTTTTTTTTTGCATTTCTTATGGTTCTAGGGGCCTCGTATACAGTACATAAAATATATATTGTGACATATTTATGCATTTCAGTTCTCTATTATATGTTTTGAAGTTTATTTGCTATTTTTTCATATCACTTTATATTATTATTTCTTAAACAATTTCTTAGTGATTTCTTCCTCAGTCCTTCAACTGTCCTTTCGTTCTTCTATTTTTCTCTTTCATAGACACCATGTTCTTTGGAAGCTTGTTTAGACCAAGTTAATGCCTCTAAGGCTTCCTCCACATGAATAGGAGCTCACCTTTTGAATAATAAGAATTATCTGTCCTGGCAGTAGGAGGTATCAGGATTTTAGAGATGCTTAGGTAGGGCACGGCCCAAAAAGGTTGGGAACCACTGCTCTAAATGGCCCCTGGAAACCCCAGTTTTACCTAATAAGAACCATCGTTAGGAATTTAAAGCTTACAGGACGTGTTCACAGATCCCTGTATTTCAGTCTTTCCAAAGCCCCATAAGATGGGAATTAACATGAACCTCAATTTATAGGGAAGGGATAAGGGATGAGTCCCCACTTCTTTGAGCCTCTCAGGCACCATGATGGAGCTCACCACGCAGCCTCGTGGAAATATTGCAGCAGGACTGCAACATGGAGATTGCCTCCTCATTTTACTCAGGAAGCAGCTGAGGCTCGGAGAAGTTAAAATGGTGTGACCATGGTCACGGAGACGGTATGCCTTGGGGCCAGGTCAAAGCCAGGTCTGCAGACTCCCGTGGGAGTGGCCGTTTCCCATGGCAGGCTGGAGGTGACCAGAGCGGGGAGAGGCACACACAGAAGCAGATCACTCTCCGTTCCTTGGGGAGCTAGCTACCTGATTCTCCTCTCAGGCCCTCTGCCCTCCCTCCGCTCTCCCCCCACCTGGCCAAAGAGGAGCAGGCTGTTGAAACTCCCCAGGTCTCAGCTTGCAGAGCTGGTAATTAGCCCTTTGTGTCCAGTCAGCCGCCTTTCATCCCCTCTCCCCGCCGGTGTCCGCTTTCCCCGTTAGCATCTCTCCGCCGACCCCTCCGCCTCTCTGTGGCCAGCGCAGGCTGTTTGTCAGGATGATGACTGAGGGACGCACGCATGCACACAGGGGGAGGGCTGGCCCGACCGGAATCACTCACATTTTCCATCCCAGGTGCCAGACCTCTCTCTCCTCTCTCTACCCCAGAGACAGCCAGGTTTAGGTCACCTGGCTTCGAGGCAGACAGTTGATAGCTGGGCCCCCAAATTTTGGGCCTGTGGAGCCTTGGTATTGCCTTTCAGGTCCCCTCCGTGGCTGAAACGGGAACTGACCGACTGGCAACGTTTAGACGTGAGCCAGAAGCCTGCCGACCAGCTCCTCACCTCCGGGGCTCACCCTTAACCCCCCGACGTCTCTGCTCCAAGGCCCCCTGTGTTGGTGCATCCGCCAAACACCCCGCATTTGTCCTGCTCTCATTGTCCTCCGATTTCCACGCTTATGTCTGTGCTGTCCGGTGCAGCTTCCCCAGGTATAAACGTTCCGTATTGAAATATATCCTAGACACCGATGTGAATAAAAATGAAAGGAAATTAACATGTTTAGCCTTGCTTCAAGCGCTCCGTGGTCACCTGTGGCCAGTGGCTCCTGTTGGGCAGCGCAGGTAGGAAACGTTTCCATCATCACAGAAAGCTCTGTCAGACAGCTCTGATCTACAGCCAGAAACTCTAGTGTCCCGGCATCCAAACCACACCTCCCAGGCCGTTTCTTCCTCCCGGAAGGGCCTAAAGTGCCCTTGACCTTTCAGTTGAACCCCCATTTGAATCCCCCACACGTCAGGGCCTCTTGGCATCAGAGGTCACCAGGCAAAGGATGCCCGGAAGACGGGTCTCCCATGAAATTCACCAGGACCTCGTTTGCGTACCTGCTGTTTCTACACAGCGGGATACTCGGGGCCTCGGGGTATTCTCTATGTGTTTGATCTTCCGCACATCACGTCATTTATAAAAGAGGGAACTTGGTGTCTATTAGTTTAATCCAGACCTTCAGCCCCGACAGCCGCCGAGCGAGGGTGACAGCTGGACTGTGGAATCCAGCGCTGGCAGAGGGAGGAAAGGGCAGAGCTGGAGGACCCAGCCTGCCCCCATCCGTTGCCCCCCCGGGCCTTCACCACCCCATGGTCTGTGTCCCTGGGTTATGTGTATATGCAAACAAGTTCTTTGGTTGATCTCTTCCTGCCCATTTCTTTTCTTTTCTTTCTTCTCTTTCCTTGGTCCGGAGAGGAGGGGCGCTTTGGGGTAAGCGGTTTAACCAGAAGCCGTTTCTTTTTGGAACAGGGGCAGTCCCTCGCTCCCTGCCAGTTCCTGCAGGCCCATGGCATGCCGGCCTGGCCCGCCGCCCCGACCCTACCTGTCATGTGCTTGGCAGGGCTGACTGGAGTCCTTTTTTCCACTGCCTTCCCCACCCCGTCAAGTAGCGGTGGCAACCTCTCATTTTTCTGCTGCCCAGATGATTAAAAAGCATGACTTAGTGGAAAAATCTTGACCTCCTTGGGGTCAGCCTCCTCAGCAGCTGTCGGAGATAAGAGCGCGCTGGCGAGATCCTGCCCGCCGCAAGGTTTTCTGTCTGTGGGCAGGGCAACGGGGAGCCGCGGGTTTGTGGGTGCCTTTTGTTTGTCTCCGGAGAGAGCCGCAATTTTCAGGGTCATAAACTGGTGTGATCTACCCTAATAAAATCAAATCTCTGATGGCGGGGTTAGATTATCATAGTGAGTTTTAGAAATGTCGTTAACGGGCTTTGTAAAAAAAATAGTTTTATATTGTGTGTGTGTGTGTGTGTGTGTTTTTTTTTT
>PVJN01033468.1:0-23424 GCA_004026805.1 Lasiurus borealis | reverse complement strand
TGACCTGCTTTCTCAGCAGCACGATTTCTCTAATGAGGTTGTTTCATAAAGAAAAGACTAAAATCAAGTATCAGGGGGTTAGATCAAAGGAATTCTTATGCTCTGAGGCAAAGGGTAAGTCTACAGGTACAAATGAGCTTTTGGAAAAGAGAAGGTCCTGTTGAGAGCACACTCCCTGCCCCCATCTTTCTCTTTTCTCCTTGTCACGATCCTCTTTAAAATTGTGTAAAAGATTCTCCTATGCAAATGCTTGAATTGGTTTCAAAAAGATTAATGGACTATCTAACATACAGTTTTTCTTTTTGAGCACTTAGCTCATCCTACATATTCCTATATCAGTCATCATTACCTTACTTATAGTAATTCCGATAGGTAGAAACTATTTTTACTCCAAGTTTACCAAAGGAGAAAATGATTCTCAAAAATCTTTAGTAACCTGAATCAAAATAGAGTGCTAATTAAGTAACAAAGTGGAATTTTAAACCAATTTTAACTGCCTTCATAATTTATGAGCTCAAATCCTAAGACACAGTAAAGTAGTATATACTTAGCACTGAGATGGGCAATGTGGTGGGTGAAAAACAGACCAAGATGTGGATTCAAAGAGTTTACAATATAGTGGTTGAGATACATGTGAATTTCAGTTATAGAAAGAAAATATATAGAAGGATGTGAAAATTACTGTAGCATGATAGATGTACAAAGGTAACATTAGGTATAAAATAATAATAAAATAGCATAAATAAAATCGATGATATTGTTTTAAATCTGATAACAACTTATGAGAAGATACTATCACAGATAATGAAACTGTGTATTACCTTAAATCACCAATGAAATAGAAGAAACAGAATTTGAGCCCGAGTCTTCTGACTATAGTTCCTGCACTCTTAAAATTCTATGCAATTCTAATAGATTATCAGGGGAAATTGTCATAGAGATATTGTAATTTGAACTGGGCCTGAATGGATAGGATTGGCAACTGAGTGCGCAACTGGCTTTCTCAAGCGGGAGGGAGACAAAAGCTCCCAATTGCACTGAACTCCAGTTCTGGGTGAGACTCTGGGGACCCAGACTCATTCGGGGAGAAATTGGACTGTCTAGCAGCAGGCAGAACTTGAAGGCGGCTTTTTTTCAGAGGTACTTGCAGCAATTACCATGGGGCACTGAGACACAGGAACCTATTAGGGCAAGGTTGATGGGAAACCAGTGCTGTTTGCTCCACCCTGAGACTCTGCCCCATTCAAGCTGAGCACAGAGGCTTTTGCAAGTCTTCTCCCATAAGGGTAACTCCAGCACAGAAATTCTCCCAGCATAGACACAACTGATCCTCACAGCCAATTGGCCTGCTGGTCAATTTCTTTCAGTGATACCAAAAACAATCAAGGTTTAACTACAACAAGACTGTGCACACAGCCCATAAAAGGGTGCACCAATAGTGTCCACCTCAGGTAACTGGGGAATCTGAGCCACTAGGCTCTATAGGAAACCTAGCATAAAAAGCCACTCTATCAACTCAGGGAAGCAACCAAAATGTGGAGACAAAAAATAGGTCACAAATGAAAGAAATGGAGGAAAGCAAATGACTGGATATAGAGTTCAAAACCACGGTTATAAGGTTTTTCAAGAAATTTCTAGAAAAGGTCAATAAATTTAGCAAGACTCTCAAGGATATGAAAAAGACCAACTAGAAATTAAACATACACTGACTGAAATAAAAAATATTATACTGAGATCTAATATCAGACTAGAGAATCATAAAAATCAATAAAAGATTTGAAATGTAAAAAAGCAAAAAACACTCAAGTAGAAAAGCAAAAAGAAAAAAGAATCCCAAAATATGAAGATAATGTAAGGAGCCTCTGGGACAACTTCAAGCATACCGACATCAGAATTATGGGGGTGCCAGAAGAAGAGAGAGAGCAAGATACTGAAAACTTATTTGAAGAAATAATGACCAAAAACTTCTTCCACCTGGTGAAAGAAATAAACTTACAAGTCCAGGAAGAACTGACACAATAGGAATCCAAAGAGGATCACACCAAGACATATCATAATTAAAATGCCAAGAGCAAAAGACAAAGAGAGAATATTAAAAGCAGCAAGAGAAAAAGTTAGTTATCTATAAGGGAGTACCCACAGGACTGTCAGTTTTTGGAATGTTAAATACAATTTAGAAAAAGAAAATAGAAGAAAGGGGCAATTTAATAAATAAAATATGGAAGCAGTTTTTTTAGGTGAACATGGGTTTTCTTTTGGTTTAATTAATAAGAATCTTTATAGTAGTCTTCTAAGCCATAATCATTTTGCCAGAAATTTGATAGTCTCTTTGGTTGTATCATGAAAAATGGAGAGAGAGAGAGAGAAAGACGAAGAGAGAGAGAGAGAGAGAGAGAGAGAGAGAGAGAGAGAGAGAGAGAACAGAGAAGGTAGGTAAAGTTCATTCAACACACAATTTTGTATCATACCCAATTTCAGATGAAAGAAAAGTCCGGATTCTAGGATAATGAATCAAGGCATTAAATTCGAGGCATGAGAGGCTCTGAGAACATAATGTGGGATATAGAGCCTCTTGAGAAAGTCAAGTGGAAAGAACTACAGACAATGTATGGCAAACTGCAATCTTGCCTTTATGGGGAGGCAGTGGACTGTGTGTGCGCTATACTTCCCATACTACTAATCCAGGCAGAATGAAGGTCCACTGGTGGTGCTGAAATCTGAATGTTTGCATTCCCCCTCACATCCCTGGCTCTCATTCATATGCTAAATCCCAAGGTTGATGGTATTCGTAGATGGGATGTTTAGGAGGTGATTAGATTATGAATCTGCCCTAATGGATGTGATTACTACTCTTACCAAAGAGGCCCAAGAGAATTCTAATGCACCTTCTGTCATGGGAGGTTACAGTGAAAAGTAGGAAGCGGTTTTCATGAGGCACTGAATCTTCCACCAGAGGTTTGATCTTGGAATTCCCAGACTCTACACTGTGAGAAATAATTATCTACTAGTATTGTTTACAAGCCACCGGGACTGTAGTTATTTGTTATAGCAACCCGACAAAATAAGACAGGTGGCTTTGTTGTTTTCTACCAAATTATATCTTCATCTCTACTTCCTTGGACATGATTCCAGAAGGTCAGCTTTACTGGGAGTTGGTTGAGGTAGTTGCAACTATTTCTTTCTGATTTTGAGACCTAGCTGTTCACCTGCTATATTTTAGTGAGAAGAGACTCCCATCTCAGAGTGGCAGGGTGGGAGGATGTCTTTGGGAGAGAAGGAAAGGAAGAGACAAGGATTTTTCACATCGTGACAATTTCAAGAAACAGCAAAATGTTTTAGTATCTGTAAAAGGTAGCAAGGTGTCATGACACTTCTTGGCTGTAAATAACACACCTTCAGAACCTGAAACGTAATTTGAGGTGTCCTGACACTCTCCTTCTCTTCAGACCACACATGCTATAATATCTGTCCCAGGCAATGTCATCAGCTGTGACTTTGTGATCTGAACAAACCTTCACTATTTTGGTATTAAATTGGATTTGAACTTGGGTCTCAATTCAATTCCGTTAACATTTACTGAACACTCACCAGGCAAGGTCTTTAACCTCTCTAGAAGTCACATCCGAACTTCTGTCAACAAGCAAATCGAACTGGAATTCTAAAAGAACCACACTTTCTTACAACACTTCCAGTGTCCTTCAGTATTTTGCTACTTTAAATATCTCAGGGTTGTTTTAGAGATCAGTATTCCTTGATAAGTAGGATAACTAAGAGACTAGATGTCATGTACATCTTTATCTGAATCAGAAGAGTGGATCCTGCCAAAGATTCTATAGCTTTAAACTGTAAGTTAAGACCAACATAGACACAGATTTAAGTTTCTGCTTTCTGCACTTCATAAATCAGAACAAAATGAATCCTTCAATTTGAGGACGTCTTGCTTTTTTTTAGTTGGGTGCTCCCCACCCCTTACTATTCAGTGATACATTTTGAAAAAACAAATAGAGTAAGGGATCATGAAAAGAGAAATCTGGATAAGCCATATATTACTTGAGGAACTCTGTACAAATTGCTTGATCCTACCTGGGTTTCTTATTTCAGTGATAACTTTATCATATGTCACACAATACCTGGCACATTTGATGATCAACTCTTCCTCTTACATATATACATTGGTCATTAAAGAGTGTCCTTTATATATATTGAAAGGAAATCATTGTGTAAAAAATGGTTTGTTCTTTCTATTCAAATGTGTTTTAAATATTTAGCTTGTTTGAGAGAGTGACAATATTATTATGATAACAATATTGCCAAAATAATATTTTCCTCATAGAGGTCAGTGGTCCAAAAAACAATAGATGACACATTTGATAGTTCCCTGGTGATTTTAGCCTTGATGTAAAATTCAAAGTGATGATAGAAGGTCATTTTATTCTGGTGTTTCTGGGAGTTGACAAAGACTTATCACCATTTCCAGAATTAGGAAGGAAAAGTGAAACTTCCAGATAATGAGGAAAAGAAACAATCTAAAAAACTAGACTTTGGGAGCCTGGAGGAGATTTCCAAGCCAGGGGAAAAGATGTCCAAAGTTAATTTATTCAATT
Source organism: Lasiurus borealis (assembly GCA_004026805.1). Lineage (NCBI taxonomy): Eukaryota > Metazoa > Chordata > Mammalia > Chiroptera > Vespertilionidae > Lasiurus > Lasiurus borealis. The sequence goes on along the minus strand of PVJN01033468.1, from coordinate 18,820 downwards.
CATTAATTTAAAATTATTAGATTAAGGTCCTACAACATTCTGGGCAGTTTTAGATGCAAGAAATACATAGAACAGAGCATATAGTGGGGTTGCCACACAAATGTTATTTAAATTAGGGGCTTCTGACACTAGGAAGAAAGTATAAGGAAATATGCAAACTAGATCTGGGCAAACTTAGCCTTAGCTAAAGCTGAAATTAATAGTTACTGTCATTTAGTTAAATATATAAACTATATTCATACATTTAATTAATTTTAACTTTTTCCACATTGTATCTCTTCCATATGCTCATGAATTATACTAACGTGCCATTGAAATAATATTCATCTCTAATATATTTTTAGATCACAAAGCATAATTTAACCATGTACCTTATCTATCTACCTCTTTTTTACTTTTTTTTTTCAGCAGAATCTACCATTTTATCTACCAAATCAGTAACAGTAGTATGTGGTATAGGCTTCTAGAATTTTAGGCCCAATGAATAGGGAATATAGCTTAATGCAATAAAATTTTATATGAATTATAATTGAAAAAATAAACTATAGTGCCATAAAAAATATCTTGCATTAAATACAAATTTTAAAATACAGTTCTTGATTTCTAAACCAGCCTTTACTTTCCCAATTCTGCCTTACTTAACTCTCTATTATTTTGTGAAAAGGGATGACCAAAACGTACTGAGTGGTATTGGCTAATACTGTATGTCTACCTACTTCTGTCACATTTAAACTGTATGCTTATTTAGGGATTAGTTGTGTTTATTACCAAAGGTGTTTATCACAGTTGTGCTAGTAACAGTTATTTAGTAATTTAATTTAATATTGTGCAGACTGCTGAAATATGGTAAAGAAAAGGTTTTTATTTAAACTATATTCAATACGCTGAAAATAGTTATTAAAGGAAAGTTGCTTAAAAAATACTACTCAATTAGATGTGGGCAAGACAATTGTAAAAGAATGAAAACAACTTTCATTCAGTAAAAATCATGCATTACGATTACTACACAAAGGTCTAGATTTTCATTGCACGTAAAAGAAGCTAAAATAAGAATATGAAGGCAGGTTACTGTGGGTGTGGTTTCTGAGAGAAAAAACATTGAACAGTATTCATCAGAACTATATTCACAAATATTACTGTAATACTAAATCAAGAAATAAGGTTATGCATATATGACTTTGTGTACATTGAAATACTGAAATATTTATGGATTATATATTTTTATGATTTCTGTATTTGAATGGCCTTTCCCAATAGCTAACCATTTAAATTTATATTACTTCCATTTCTTTTTGTAATAATTATTTCCCAAAATCTTTAATAGAAAGTCTTAACATTTTATCATATATCTTATGTTGAATAAATTATAAATTATGTTTATTCTCTTATAACATGGAAGCATCACTGAAGCTAAACAAAATATCAATCCATCCTTAGAAGATTTAGTCCTGAATAATGTGAGTTTTGGATTATAGAAGGTTGTAAGAAACATATAAAATGCAGGGACAAAAGATTTCATTGCCTAGACACATCTTGTAAATAGCAATATAGAAGGATTAATAGGGATTTTCAGTATATGGATAATTGCAGTGATACCAGGCTACCAAAACAAATATTTGTACAAACCTCCATTCAAATGTAAATGTATTTTTTGGTTTCTGTAAATATCTTCCTTATGAGACATTGAATTAATTCATTTCAGAGCTTTGCCTAATTTTTCTTTGAGTTCCAAGCACTAGGACAGCAGGTATTAATAATAATTTCTTATAACAATAGTAGAGGCCCAATGCATAAAATCCATGCAAGAGTAGTCCTTCCTTCCCTGGGCTGCTGGCCCTGGCTTCCTTCTGGCACCCAGGACCCAGGCTTCCCTCTGGGCAGCAGGCATCTGGGACCTGGGCTTCCCTTGCAGCCCGGCTTTATTCAGAAGATCATCCAGGAGGGCATCTGGTCTAATTAGCATATTATGCTTTTTATATCAAGATAGAACTTGATGGTTATTATTCTACCTGCTTCTTTTAGATTCTGGGTCTATGATTTTGGTTCTATACAGAAGCAAAATAATGAAGGAAATGCCCTTTGACCTTCAAAACAAGTTTTGGAGGGAGGTCACAAAATGACTTGTTATCTGTCACAGATTAACTTGTTGTATGTGAATAGAGATGTCCCATTGGTGAAAAGATGGGTTCCCACAAATAGTAAAATAACTTTAACATTGAGATATAAGTTTCAGTGAAGCCCCAGTCTTAGTTTCCCCATTTTAAGAAGACAAAATAAAAAGTCAGGGGAAGAGATATATGAAAACATGCTCAAAGTCACTAATCATCTGAGAGATGCAAATCAAAACAATAATGAGATACCATCTCACACCTATTAGAATGGCTGTCATCAACACATCAACAAATGACAAGTGTTGGCTGAGGATTCAGAGAAAAAGAACCCTTCTGCACTGCTGGTGGAAACGCAGACTGGTGCAGCCACTGTGGAGAACAGTATAACTTTAACTTTAATCCTCAAAAAAGTTAAAAATGCAATTACAGTTGACCCAGTAATCCCACTTCTATTAATATATCCCAAGTAACTAGAAACAACAATTAGAAAAGATATACGCACCCCTATGTTCATAGCAGCACAATTTACAATAGTTAAGATCTGGAAACAGCCTAAGTGCCCATCAGCAGATGAGTGGATTAAAAAAAAAAACTTTGGTATATCTATACAGTAGAATACTATGCAGCTGTAAAAAGGAAGGGACGCCTACCATTTGCAACAGCATGGATGGATTTGGAGAGCATTATGCCAAGGGAAATAAGTCAGTCAGGGAAAGATAAAGATCACATGATCTCACTCATTTGTGGAATATAATAACCAATATAAATTGATGAACAAAAACAGATCTAGAGACAGAGAAGCATAAATCAGTCCATCAAACCTCAGAGGGACCCTAGGGGAGGGTGGGAGTAAGGAGGAAAGATCAACCAAAGGATCTGTATGCATGCATATAAACATGCCCAATGGACACAGGCACCAGGAGAGTTGAGGGTCTGAAGGGGAGGAAGGGTAATGAGGGGAGAAATATATAACCTAAAATAGAACAAAACAAGTGGGCATTGGCCTGATTTCTGGATTTGACATCATGCTCATTGCATATACCAGATTGCTTCCTGAAAGATAATGTCTTACATCTTTATAAAAATTGTTTTTCTATTACATTTTCCCTATTAGTGATATGACTTGATATTTATTTAATAAATTCTGCTAAAATAAATATATTGCAAAAGAGAGCCAGTAATCTGGCTAGTTGATAAAGGAATAAATGGTAGATTCATATTAAACAAAGACAGAAATGGAAGGATAGTTTAAGGAAAGAAAACAAGTAATAGTTTTTCAAATAAATTTAGTGTCTCTTTTGAGTTCCATCATAAATATTGTCTGGTTTCAGGTGTATATCTTTCTTATGAAAACCTGGCTTCCTCATGAAAGTATAAGTATTTCCCATCACAAAGTGTCATAATTCAACTGGTATGTGAGAAGCAAAAAGGTCCACTTATAAAAACTCAGCCAAAGCTAGGCCATGGTGATTGAGTCTGTTTCTTCTCTATAAACTACTAAAGAATCAACCATGCAGAAGAAAATATGTACTTTAGGAGAGTGAAACATTCCGAAAGGTTCCCACTCTCTTTTAATCAAAATTTGAACAGCAATGTTTTTAGTTTCCTCACATCTTTTGTTTCTACTTCATTTTATAATCCCAAACACGATGATTCTGTGGTCTCAAGTTTTAATGCACACTAGAAGCTCTTGATGCCTTGTTAAATGCATATTTCCAGGTCCCCTCTTCTCCAGAGATTCTGATTCAGTAGCTCTGTTTTGAAGCCTAAGAATGTACATATTTTTAAAGCTCTCTAGTAAATTTTCATGCAAGTGATCTGTAGACCACAATTTGGAAACTTTGCTTAAAGAACAATCTCGAACTCTTGGGTTTATAATAAAGGTGAAAATAAAAAACATACCAGCATCCATGACTTTAACAGTCTCCTAGTATACTGTTGACAACATTAGTGCTTTCACAGATTGATTTTATAGTATATTGCAAGGAGATGAGTAAAGACTCAAATATGCACAATACGATGCAATAAATAACTCAGTGAATTGCACGGAAGAACAACACAAGTTAAAGAGAACTCAGAGGAAGAAAAGATCATTTCAGTTGAATGAAGAGATGAATTCATTTGAAATGAGATTTGAAAGGTGAGCATTTATGTGAAAAAGAAATGCATTTCAGTAACGGAGCAAGTTGTGAAAAGTAAAAGCAACACATGGAAGAAGGTTCTACCTGTGATGCAGCAGATAAGCCAGTGAGGCAGTAGTGCTGGATGGATGCCAGAGAGTACAGGGAAGAAAAGAGTTGAGGAGAGGGATGCTGGGCTAAATCTTAGATTAGGGGTTTATTCCCATTCTTTCTTGATTAGGTTCTGACTTCCCTCTCATCATCTGGATTGACCCTTCCTCTAGACCAGCTGCACACACACTTTCAGAGGTGGGGGGAGGAGGGAGGAAAATGGGGGGATAACTTCCTCTCTCTTTCACTAAGAAGTGAAAATGAACCACACTTTCCCCTAATTGAGGTGTCCACTCACAAGGAAAAAGTTGGATGCTGGCTCCTTGCTGCTCTGCTCTTATTGTTGGACTATTACCCCTCTGAAATCAGTTGTTAGAGCTTAAGCACATGACAGGCAACTGTCTGCCTTAACTCCCTGGGATTTTCCTCCTCAGCCCCCTCTGAGATTGTCCTTAATAGACAGCTGCCATACCATGATTAAGCTGTTCTCACTTAAATGATGAAGCAGTCTGAGCAATGCTATTTGACCTTCTCAGGTTTAATCTAAGACTGGAATTAAAGTGTGCATAAGGAGATATAGAGCTGCCTGCTCTTCATCTGCCCTCCCAGGAAACTTTGACAGAGTCTGGGTTGTGGGTCACTCTTAGAGGATCCCACTTTGCCAAGAATGTCTGCACCAGACCTCAAATAAGCCTTTGGGGAAATTCCCAAACTGCCTCTCATTACTTCTCTCTCCTGCTGAGGGAGAATGCATCTTTTTATAATAGGATTACTTAGGAACAAGTTCCCAGAAGTTGGTGACTCAAAATCTAGGGGTTTCTCAGGAAGAAAATTATATATAAACAAATTCGCAGATTTACAGTGCAGCATTAAAAAACAATCATTAATGCAGTTTTCCCACAGAACTTAATGAGGATGATGGTTGGTGGGAATGATACATTTCTGACAGTGCACTGTTGCCAGGGGCCCTCAGGGAAAGGAAGCTGCTGCTGGCTGAGGCATTTAGAGTTTGTGCTAAATAAATTCTTCTCAGTAGGCATGTCCTTGCTGGCACTGCTGAAGAGATGAAGGACTGAAGGTGAGGTGATAGCTCTCACTGAAAGTAAGGACATATCGACCCCTGGCTATTAAAGACGATCTCTTTGAATACACGCATTGTTATTAATAACATGGCAATTTCACCTATTTGAAATTCAGCCTCATGTTTCACTCTGAACCCCTGGGTGATTGTCAATTTGAAACTTTAAAGAGGAGTTTATCAACTAAGTTTCAACTCTTGCAGCTCCACCCTCTCATCTTTAATTACTCCTCATAGAAATAAATTTGATGGGTTTTGAAGGCTCTGGGATCCCGGTGTACCTTGATCTGCTGGTCCTGAGTAATCCTAGCTATCATTTAAGGAAGGCTTATGTGGCAAATACTTTATAAATTATCTTTGTTAATAATTGCAGTAGCTCTTTATGTTACTATCATTATTCACATCTTAAGGAAATATCATTATTCACAAATAAGGAAAGTGAGACCTAGAGTTAGGGAATTGTTCAAGGTCACATATCTTATATGAGGCAGACCCAGAATTTGAATCCAAGACTCGGACACTGTAGCTGGAGCATATTAACCTCCATAATGTATAACAAAGTGCCTCTCTTTAGTCTACTAGGTCCATCTATGTTCCCTGTATCTGCATTTGCCCAGATTATTATTCTATCTGAGTAGTTGCCATATCTGCATTTCCTTCTTCCCCTACATTTGCCTATCAAAATTCTATATATTTCCTCAATGATTATCTTAAATATCATCTTCATAGCTCTATCCTTATTTTCTTTTCCTCTTCTCTACAACCCTTTAACTAGATATGGGCTCATTTTTTTTGCATACTTGTGAGTGGCGGCTTCCTTATACCTGTTATGGATCTGACCTTATTTTTCCTTGTATACTTGGCTATTGAACTGTAAACTCCCAAAATCTGTCTCTCATATATCCCAAAAAAACTTAATCAAATATTCACTATATAGTGGATACTCAATAAATATCTATAAAATGCAATTTTCTAAAAGCATTTCTAGGATTAACATGGATTAGTATGCAGACTAAGGGCCTATTCACATATGGGGGCCTGGGTCTCTATCTGAAGATTGCAATATAACTTTCTAGGAGGACTGAAGGTTGTAATATAACTTTCTAGGCTCTACCAGGTTGTAGATATTGTGAAGGAGTACAGGATGAGAGGCAGGAGAAAGTACTTACCAAATGTCACACAACTTTGAAGCTTCAGAACCACTGAACTGTGATTCATATTGCTTTCATGCCAGTGCAATATTCTCTTTACTATGTCATGCTGACACAAACAGAACCGGTGGCTTTTCAAATATCTTGCCATCGATTTTTCTGGTCCTAGAGTCCAAGATCTTTTTTCTTACAATGTAACTGGAACTACAGAAGAAATCATACCTTGCTTTAAGAAATAAAATTACTTAACCACTTATTTAAGTGTTTCAATTTAATGAGTTTTAACTGCCATAGAATCTTTACTTAAGTAGACAGCTCTCATTTATTCACAGATGGATCATCAAGAACAAATTTTGCTTTTGAGTTGATATTGACATCACCTATTCAGTTCAATCTTTTGTTAAGACAATGTCAGTATACTCTTCTGAAGTTTTAAATACATAAGAGTCAGAAGGAGAATCTGTTTTAAACTCAAACTCCTAAATGGAAAACTCTCTGAAAACTCTCTTTATATATTTAATACATATTGATTAAACAAAGCATCATAGTCAATATAAAAATTAATGTCATGAACTTATAATAAGTGTAACTAAAATTTCAGAAAAGGAAGGAAAAGGGAAAATAGGACAGAATCAACATTTAAAGAGATATTTACCAAGAAATTCCCCAAACTAATGAAATACATCAAACTATACATTCAAATTAAATCTTCATGGTAAGGATTTAATAATAATTTTTAAAAGTATATAATGAACAAACTTAAAAAAATGGAATAATTTTTTAAATACATTATAAATTCAAATGAACGTATAAATGGAGAAAAATAGATGCAACAGAGAAAACTAAAAATATAATGGTATAAAATGTCAAATAATTATGTTAAATATAAATAAATGAAATATTGTAATTAAAAGATATGTTTTCAGACTAGATATCAAATGATATATGGAGTAAAAAAAGTGCATCTTAAATATAAAAACACAAAAACATTGAAAGGTATAAAAAGCATACAAACCATGCAAACATAAAATAAAATTAATGTAGCTATACAAGAATTAAAAAAGAAAAAAAAAACTAGGTTGGGGTTACTATTAAAGATAAGAGAGACATTTCATAATAATGCTATCTAATAAAAATAAAAGAGTAATATGCAAATTGATCATACCTCTGCTACACACAAGCCACAGCCACCAGCCAATCAGAGTGAGTATGCAAATTAACCCAACCAAGATGGCTGCAGCCACAGAGAGAGCAGGAGGCTTGGGTTTCCCTGGCAATGGGGGAAGCCAAGTTTTCTACCTGCCCTGGCCTGCCTTGGCCTCTGCTTAAGGCTACAAAGTTTCATTTATAGAAGATAAATAAATCCCAGACACCAGGGCCTTCTCTTGGGTAACCAGGGATCATGGCCAGCCTGCAAACCACAAGGCCCCTGACCCAGGCTGTCCCACACCCCAAGGAAACCCCCAACCTGATCTGGGACACCCGTTAGGGCAAACAAGCCAGCCCCCACCTGTGCACCAGGCCTCTATCCTTTCTAATAAAAGAGTAATATGTGAATTGACCATCACTTCAACACACAGATATCTGCTCCCATGTGGTCAAAGATGGCTGCCACAAGATGGCCAGCAGGGAACGGCATTTGGAAGGGACCAGGTCTGCAAGGGAAGGCAGTTGTGGTGATCAGGCCAGGAGGGGAGGGCAGTTAGGAGGGACCAGACCAACAGAGGAGGGAAGTTATGGGTGACCAGACCTGCAGGGGAAGGCAGTTAGGGACAAAAGGGCTGGCAGGGGAGCAGTTAGGCATCAATCAGGCTGGCAGGGGAGTGGTTAGGCAGTGATCAGGCTGGCAAGCAGAAGCAGTTAAGGGCAATCAGGAAGGCAGGCAGACAAGCAGTTGGGAGCCAACAGTCCTAGATTGTGAGAGGGATGTCCAACTGCCTGTTTAGGCCCAATTCTACCTTGATCAGACCTAAACAAGCAGTCGGACACCCCTCAAGGGTTCTCCGATTGGAGAGGGTGCTGATTGGGCTGAGAAACACACCCCCTCCCTGTGCATGAATTTGATGCACCGGGCCTCTAGTAACTAATAAGAAGAATATAAATGATCCTAAATTTGAATACATCTAAATACATAGTCTAAAATATATAAAGCTAAAATTGTCAGAAACAAAGGGAGAAATAGAAAAATCCACAAAATAGAATATTCATGTTTTTTAGTAGGTAGTAAAATAAAAAGACAAAATAAATAAGTACATGAAAGATTTTAAAAGCTTAATTTAATAGTAATCTGACTTATCTATATAAAATACTCCATACAACCACAGCATAAGACATGTCTTTTTTTTTCGTGTGCCTGGTACATTTACCAAAATTTACCATATTCAGAGCCATAAAGTATGATTGAATACTTTCTAAGGATTGAAATCTTTCAGAGTAAGTTTTATGACCACAGTGAAATTAAACTAAGAATCAATCATAAAAATAAAAAAGTAACTAGATAAAAACAAAATATCTCAAATTAAGCAATACCTTTCTAAATAAGCCTTAGTACAAAAAAAAATTACAATGGAAATTTAAAATATTTTAAACAGTATAACAATGATAATAAAACATCAAAACTTGAGGGGTATATTTTGAATAAATTTATATTTTTGTATATATTTGAAAAATTTAAAAGGCTAGAAATGGTATAATAATCTATTTCAAAAAAACTATCAAATGAATAGCAAATAAAAACAAAATAAAGGAAAGAAATAATGAAAGGTAAAAATTCATAAAACAAAAAAAAAATTATATAATAAAACAAAAGAAAATCCTATATAATAAAAGAATAATACACAAATCAACCAAATAGCAGAATGACCCCGGTCACTATGATGTGCACTGACCACCAGGGGGCAGACACTCAATGCAGTAGTTTACCCCTGCTGGTCAGTGCACTCCCACAAGGGGAGCACTGTTCAGCTACAACCTGGGTTGATGGCTGGCAAGCACAGTGGTCTGCCCTCACGGCAGCACTAAGTATGTCCAACTGCAGCTGAGGTCTGCTTCCAGCAGAAAACAGGCCTAAACTGTCAGTTGTACATCCCCTGAGAACTCCTGGACTGAAAAAGTGCACAGGCGGGGCTGAGGGGGAACCCGTTCCTCCCAGTGCACAAATGTCATGCACCACGCCTCTACTATATTATAAAGAAAGTAAACTTTTGAGGAAACCCTATGCTATTTTCGATAATGGCTGCACCAGTCTGCATTCCCACCAGCAGGTACTAGAGTTCAATTTTCTCCATATCCTCACTAGCACTTGTCATTTGTTGATTTGTTAAATATGGAATTGCCATTTGACCCAGTAATCCTACTTCTAGGAATATATCCTAAGAAACCTGAAACACCAATAAAAAAGAGTGCATGCATCCTTATGTTCATAGCAGCACAATTTGCAATAGCTAATATCTGGAAAAGTCCAAATGCCAATCAGAAGATGAGTGGATAGCCAAAACTGGTTTGGCTCAATGGATAGAGCATCGGCCTGGGGACTGAAAGGTCCCAGGTTCAATTCCGGTCGTGAGCATGTATCTTGGTTGTGGGCACATCTCCAGTAGGGGACATGCAGGAGGCAGCTGATCGATATCTCTCTTTCATTGATGTTTCTGACTCTCTGTCCCTCTCCTTTCTTCTTTGTGGAAAATCAATAAAAAATTAAATTAAATTAAATTAAATTAAATTAAATTAAATTAAAAAAACAGAAGATGAGTGTATAAAATACTGCTGCATAGTATTCCATTTACACCATGGAATACTATGCAGCAGTAAAAAAGAAGGATCTCTTAACCTTTGAGACAGCAATGGAGGACCTGGAGAATATTATGCTAAGTGAAACAAGCCAGTCAGAGAAAGACAAGTATCACATAATCTCACTCCTCTGTGGAATCTAATGAATAAAATAAACTGATGAACAAAATAGATCCAGAGACATAGGAGCATAGTACAGACTGCAGAATCTCAGAAGGAAGGCAAGGAAGAGTGGGTGGGTGGGAAGAGATTATCCAAACAACTTGTAGGTATATAAGCATGACCCAGGGACACAGACAATAGAGTGGTGCAGCAGGGGGTGGGGGCGGGCTAGAAGAGTTAAATGGGGACAAACTGGGGACATAAGTAATACTTTCCACAATAAAGGTTTTAAAAAATGAAAGAAAATAAACATAGCCAAATATAAGTTCTTCAAAAAGACTAATAAAATTTATAAACCCCATGTAAAATTTTATCAAAAAGAAACCCACTAAAACTGAATATCAGGAACAAAAAGGTGTAAAATACTTGTCAACATTAAAACATATGAAATCTAGGGGGTCAATGGGAGGGAAAGGATATGTGTAATGCTTTGAACAATAAAGATAAATTTAAAATATATGTAATTTACATGTAAACAATTCAGTGCCAATATATTTGAGAGTCTGGGTGAAAAAAATATATCTCTTGAAAAACCATTTTCCAAAATTGGCAAAAGAAGAATGAAAAATTCTAAATAGCCCAATAGCTATTGAAGAAACTTAATGCATGATTAAAATCTTCCCACAGAATGAACTGCTGGCCCTTCATTGATGAACCCTTGCAAACACTTAAGCAGGGGGAAAAAAATCCTAAAGAAAAAAACTTCTAGAGAATAAAAAAAAAAAAAAAAAGGTGGGGGGAGACATTTCCAAAAAAATTTTCTTTTAAGTCATTGTAACTGTGATAACAAAGACAGGAACTGTAAGGAAAATAATAAGCCGATTTTTATCTTGTAAATATAGATGCAATAATAAAGTATAGCACATCAAAATCATATATAATATCAAAGATAACATTTCAAACAAAGCTAGATGTTTTTCTCAGAAACGAAGTTAGTTTAACTTTAAAATTAATCAATGAAATTTACCATGTTAAAAGAATAAAGAAGAAAATCAATATGATATAGAAATCAGTTGAAATTATGTGAGTTCCTAAATATATTCATCTTATCCTCTTAAGTAATAAATCATAGTACAGAGACAAGATTTTATTGAATAACAGTGCCCTGCCTTCTCTCCTCCACCCTTGGGTTTTCATGTACTTAGCTCCGTGAGCGCCTATTGATGGGATGAAATTGACCTGTCTGCTCCTCCAGATATACAACCACAGGATAATTACCATGGGAAGCAAGAAAAAGCAAGTTCTTCCTTCCAATTGTACTATTCTTATGCAAAAGTAACCAAGTTACTTTTTTAGTAAGGGACCAGGGAAGTTGGAAAGCATCTCACAAATGCAGAGAGAAAGACTGGAAAAAATGCAAAGGTTTGATGCATTGTTGTTGGATTCATCAGCCTTAACATGGAGATAGAACACTCAGCTGAACTAAAGCAAGCTCTTTTAATATTGGGGCCAAATATAGACTAGAATGAAAGGGCAATGTGTGTTTTTTAAATACATTTTTTATTGATTTCAGAGAGGAAGAGAAAGATAGAAACATCAATAATAAGAATCACTGATTGGCGGCCTCCTGCATGCCCCCACTGGAGATGGAGCCCACAATTCAGGCATGTGCCCTTGACCAGAATCAAACCCAGGACCCTTCATTCCGCAGGCTGATGCTCCATCCACTGAGTCAAACCAGCTAAGGTGGAAATGTGTTTTTAACAAACATGTGATTTTAAGATGGCTGACAGAGAAAAGGCATTCTCTTTCCATAGCTCAGCATTTATTAGATGCTACCTTTTTGATAGTTTCTGATCAAAGAGGAAAATGCTGGATTAATTTTTTAAAGTAGCTTGATAATTATTTCCTCATAAATGCACCATATCCTATTTCCAGATTGGTGTCTACTGGCTGCTGACCTTGTGGGTCCATCTAATCTTTCATAACTTAGGCAAGGCCTTTTGTCTTGACTTCCCTTGCACCAGTTTGCTTCCCAATGTTTCTGATATTTTCTCTATAACCTGGTACATTGATCCATGGTCGATGCTTGAATAGGATTTCTTTGGCTTTTTTAAATGTTTCTCCAGAATTATAATTGTTTTACCCATGCTCTTAATTTAGTCTTAATAACTTTTTTATAAAATATCTCAGCAGACTTTGTTCATATCCCATGAAAACAGAAGTGATATCAAACTTCATTCATTCGTTTAATCTATTTATTTACAGATATATTAAGCATCTAGTACATGCCAGGCACTGTCCTTAGTACTATGAGTACAACAGTCAACAAAATTAATAGGATACATGCCTCCAGAGAATGTGTATTTGGGTATAAAGGACAGGTATTTAAATAAGTCATTGTAGTAACTGCTGATGCAGGGGGGTGGGGGTGGAAGAGGAGGGATTGGTGCTAACCCAGCATATAGCTCCGTCTATGTGTATTATTAGATAAAAACATTTTGGAGGAAATGCTATCTAAGTGGAGGTCTGAGGCAGAAGTCATAATTAGCCAGGTACTTTGCATGAACAGCAAATTGCTGCATTATGACACCTGTTTCCCACCTTCTTGGCTGGTAAGGACAACTATGTGACTCTGGAGCTACCTCCAGAACAAATCTCTAAAATGAATGTTTGTGATCCTGGGAAGGTCACTGTTCCCCCTCACTTAACTATTTGTATAGGTGAAAGGAGTGAGGTGCCATGCATAAATAACCCCAAAGCTCTCATTATGCTATTATCAGATCTTTCACCCACCAAGAGTTTTATTAGAAAAGTCAAGCTAATATCAAGGAGAAAAACTTAAATGTCATCATGATCACCAGGGTATAACCCAGTTCAAATATAGACGATCATGACATATCTCCATATCTAAAATCTCACATAGAGACATACTACCCTCTTTAACAACTTCATGAAAGAGCTTATGACCTCTCCCATGATTATTATTTCCATGAAGCTAAATTGGAAAACTTAAAATCTGACTGAAGTGGAAGACTGGAAAAAGATCACATGCTGGGGTCTGAACTAGCTCAGAGTTCTATAAGCTAGATCTCATCTAGGAGGCCTCCCACCCAAGAATCAGTGATTGCATCTTTCTGGAAAAACAACCCTGAAAGAAAAAAGCTTCTTTTGGTTTTGTTTTGAGCATACCCTGATGCTACCTCTGTTTCTCTTTATGAATATCTCATAGAAATTTAACTTATAGCCCAAGTATCATTTCCAAAAACCTGAATACCCGGGAAGAAATACTTTGGCTTGGCAGATTGACACTGTTGAATATCTACCCCCATTAAATTTACTATTATCTGCATCACATTTTTCAATGGACTAATGACATCCAGTTTGTTGCCTACATTTATTCTTAGATGAGACCTACTTTTTGGTAAAAGATATGTATGTTCTAAAGATATGTCCCATGAAAGTGGAGACAAGTAGAGATAAGTGGACACTTACCATGTAGAAAATAATTTACTGAAGATTTGGATTTAGATACCTGTTAGCTTGTTTCCAAGAAAGACGAAATCCACAAGGCAATAAGGAAAAGGAAAGTTTGTGACTTACAGTTAAAACCTTTACAATAGTTTAACTGCTTTCCAATAGAAGATTCAGTTGACATTTAATTCCTGCACATTAGGGATGTTCAAACGTTTCTTGGGTTCAAGATATCCTTTCAGCCCCAATTTTCCTCTTACAGACTTTCTGAAGGAGTCAATCTAAAATTTATCAAATGCCATAAGTCTTAAACTTGAAAGTCCACTTTTATTGGATTTCTTGTTTGTTTGTTTGTTTGTTTTTGAGAATCTAAATCCAAATTTATCCTCAACAACCATTTATGGTCAAAATTAATACCTTAAACAATTACATTTGTTTGGTTTTGTTTTGAGTATACCTTGATACTACATCTGTTCCTCTTTATGAATATCTTATAGAAATTTAACTCAAATTAAGTGAATAATTTATACAAGTTAAGAGTACTCATAATAAATATAAAAAATGTGGTATTTTTATTTTAAGAAATCTAGTGCCCATCAGAGGTCAGAACTCATCTCAGATAAACAGGAAACTCCTTATGACAGACAGACACAGAAGTTGGCTCCTCACTACATTCATTCCCAGTGGCTACAACCACTGCACACATACATAGCTTATATGGAAAAACAGAGCCTATTTGTTTATAAAACTTTTACCCTTAGCACTTTGAGCATAGACTAATCTAACATTCAACAATACCTTGTCAATTCTATCCTAGCCCCTAGCTGCATCCTGACCATCCTTAGTTCTCATCACCAATATACTTACTTTTTACTGTTTTTTGTTTTGTTTTGTTTTGTTTTGTTAATGTATTTTTTATTTTAGAGAGGACATTAGAGGGAGAGAGATACATCATTGATGAGAGAGAATCATTTTATTGGTTGCCTCCTGGATGCCCTCTACTGGAGATAGAGCCCACAACCCCAGGCCAGATATACCCCAACCAGAATCCAACCCTGAACTCTTGGTTCATAGGTCGATGCTCAACCATTAAGCCACACTAGCTGAGTACTTTTTACTTTTCATATTTTCTTTGGGAAGTCCTAAACCCCAATACACTGTAGCAACTGATGGCACCACCTGGCCCTTAAAGGGTCTTTGGGGACAATAATTTACCAGTTTTCTTGCCATTATATGACAACTATGCCACTACTGTGAATTCTGTGCCTGGACAAAATTGCTGAGGAATTTGTATTTTCCATGTCCACCTAAAATGCCTTTGTGGTAAAATTTCAATGAATTTAATGATCTCTTTGCTTCCATCTCAAAGCCCATCCTTACAGTTTTTGTGTTTAGAATAAGACAAATTTGTACCTTTTTCTGGGAGATGTGTAGCTCTCTAATGCAAGAGAGCTTTAAAAAACATGACTCCTAAACCTCACGGTTTCCAACTGTAACTGAATGATCACCTCTTTCTGTGATGTCCTTCCTTGTTTACAACCTCTATGTTATCTCCACCTGCTACCCAGGGTTTTTAGGTATGTGATGCTCAGGTTTCCCAAAAGTAGAGTGAGTGAGGAAGCTTCTCAGTGTCCTGAATGGGAGGGGTGAAAAAAAATTCCACAATTGATAGAAATGTAGTAATAACCATTTCTGAGCCTGTTATATTTTTTTGTGATGAAAAGAATTACTTTTTGCTTATTTATTTATACACACACACACACACACACACACACACACACACACGTACATATTTTGGCGTATTTCATGAAGAACTTCAGGTGTTACATAAATATGATGTTATGGGCATTTTGCAATGTCTTTCTTTTTTAAAAAATATATATTTATTGATTTCAGAAAGAAAAAAAGAGGGAGAGAGAGATAGAAACATCAGTGATGAGAGAGAATCATTGGTCAGCTGCCTCCTACATGCCTCCCACTGGGGATCAAGCCCACAACTCAAGTAGTGGGCTTGTAGCTTTGACAGCAATTGAACCTAGGACTCTTCAGTCCGCAGGCTGACACTCTATCCACTGAGTCAAACCAAACCGACTAAGGCTGTAATGTCTTTCTTAATGTCTTCTTATTTTAACTTTCAATTTTAGAGGGAAAATGACTAAGTATTTAGATGTTAATTTTAACAAATCTTATAAATTTGTTTTATTTTCCAACTATATTACACATGATTAAAAGGTATAGATCATTTTTTAAAGGATCTGTAATGGGTTCAGAACAGTATTTTCAAATGGTGGGCATTTAAAAGCTTCAAAGATGTTTGTGAAATTCTATGCTGGCATTGTTAGTATTTCTCTTCAATTTGCTCAGCTATTGTAAGTCATGTGTGATAAGTGAGGAGGAAATGGAGGGCAACGTGAGGTTGATATAACTTCCCTGAAGGTCAGCCAACAAGCTGGAGGGAATTAGGACGGAATTAGAACTCACACCCCTTAATTTTCCAGGCTGTGCTTAGCCCAGTGAACCCCACTGCCTCTGACTCAGTGCATTAATATAGACTGTGAAACACAGATTGTCTGAACATATGGTAGAGAGGATGAGAAGATAATATTCCATAGCAGGATGTGTTTCTGCAGACAGTGGCTGCAAAGGCTGTTTTTCTGCAGAGAATTCAGCAAGTGAAGCATTAAGAACTTTTCTTATTTGTGCCTCTAAATGATACAATTTTTCCATTTGAATGTGATAAATTTCTGGGCATTCCTATTGTCAGGGGAAGCTGGTGGAAGTGAGACCAGGAGGTGTGTAAGGCTCCCCATCATCCATGTTTGGGAATAAATGATAAGGTCCATGCTGAGCACTCAGTGTTATACCTGGAGGGGTGCCTCATAATTGTTGTTTCCTCTCCTTTGTCAGCAAACCACATCCTGCATTTAAGACACAGGTTCCAGAAATATCTCCCGATCTAGCTGTTCCTATTCTCCTTAGCAGTAATCTATAATATTCTATGTTTTTGTAGGCATAGCTTTTTTTTTATCACTATAACTAAATGCCACTAATAAACTAGTCCAGGGACTTCTTACAATTCATTGGGCAAGTTATTATGGATTTTAGGCCCAGATTCTTGAGCAGGAAATAACCTTGTAAGGCTTGTAGGGAGGAAAAGTAAATCAGAACAGATAAGACAGGGTATAAGGCAGAAAGTCCGAAAGTTCAGAGACATTAGGCATGATTCAGGATTGTTGTTTTCAAACTGGTGGACACTCCAAAAAGAGGAAATGGGGTGACAGCCTGAGAAGTGTTATGTATCCCTCCTCAACTTATATATTGTATATTGGTACCATATAATAGAGTGCAGTGTCAGAGTTTGGTTGAAAAAATAAGATTTTGTCATTAAAAGTCAGCCCTAAAAGCCTGACTTAGGAAATAGTTGGTTTCATATAATGTAGTGTAGTAGTTAAGAGGATTGGCATCAGTTTTAGGTAGAATATAGCTTTTCCATCTACTTGACCCAGCCACTTAGCCTCCCTGACCCCCTTACCTCATTTAAATAATCCTATAAAATAAAAGGCTAATATTCGAATTGACTGAATAGCAGAATCACAAGTTGTTATGACTTGCACTGACTACCCAGGAGGCATATGTTCAATGCAGGAGCTACCCACTGGTGGTCAGTGCACTCCCACAGTGGGAGTGCCACTCAGCCAGAAGCCCTGAGCTGTGTTCACAACTGGCAAGCACAGTGGTGGTGGTGGGAGCCTCTCCTTCCTCCACAGCAGTGCTAAGGATGTCCGACTGCCTGCTTCCCCAGGGGAAGTGGACCTAAACCATCAGTCAGGCAGCCCCTGAGGACTACCAGACTGCGAGAGGGTGCAGGTTGGGCTGATGAACCACCCCTTCCCTGAATGCATGAATTTTGTGCACCAGGCCTCTAGTGGGGTAATGATTGTGTCTACCATATACCTTTGTAACAAGACCTAAAAGAGAATACATGGAAGCACTTGGAATTGAGACTGGAACACAGTAAACACTAACTAAAAGGTAATTGCGATTATTTTATTATTGCTACTACTATTACTTTTGCTATATTTATTTATTTATTTAAATCCTCACCTGAGAATATTTTTTTCTATTGATTTTTAGAGAGAATGGAATGGTGATAGGAGAGGGAGAGAGAGAACATCAGCTTGAAAGAGACCAACTGATTGGCAATCTCCCACATATGCCTTGACCCCTGGCTGGGAATTGAATCTGCATACCCTTGACTTGGAATTGAACCCAAGACCCTTCAGTCTTCAGGCCAATGCTCTAACTACTGAACAAAATTGGCTAGGGCTACTTTGGATTCATTGTCTTAATCTAGTTTGGAATATGTGTAGAATGCTATGGGACTCCAATGATCTGACCATGAATGTTAAGTCCCCAACTCATGGAAAGAGAGAACATGAAACACTGTTGGCAACAGGAATAGAAAGAGATTCTACATGGGGATGGTGTTTCAGGGTCTAGACCATGCTGATTGGCTGAACATACCTAATCCCAAAATGAATATTTGTGTCCCTCTGTTACACACTGATTTATTTCATGTTTCATCCTACCCACCCCCATTCCCACACCCCAGAAAATTCATGTTGAAGTACTAACACACAGCATGTCAGAATATGACTGTATTTGGAAATTTGGTCTTTAAAAAATACTTAAGTTAAAATGAATATGACTGTATTTGGAAATTTGGTCTTTAAAGAAGTACTTAAGTTAAAATGATGTAATTGTGATGGTCCCTCGTCCAATATGGTTGGTGTCCTAAAATGAGGATATTTTGGACACAAACATGCAGAGAGAAGATAGTGTGAAGACATAGTGAGCAGATGGCTGTCTGCAAGCCAAGGAGAG
>PVJN01033467.1:0-23445 GCA_004026805.1 Lasiurus borealis | reverse complement strand
GTCTCTCCCTGTACACACATCGCCCCTTTTTTCCTGAGAATTATCAGTTCACTCCCTTTCTGTGCTCCTGATTCTATTATTCTGTTGATCAAATTTTTAATTCACTTAATTTTTGGATTCACTTGTTGATAGATATGTATTTGTTGTTCATAATCTTTTACCTTTTTTCTTCTTCCTCTTCTAAATGAGTACCTTTCAGCATTTCATATAATACTGGTTTGCAGTTGATGAACTCCTTTAGCTTTTTCTTATCTGTGAAGATCTTTATCTGCCCTTCAATTCTGAATGATAGCTTTGCTGGGTAATCTTGGTTGTAGGTTCTTGCTATTCATCACTTTGAATATTTCTTGCCACTCCCAACTGGCCTGCATCGTTTCTGTTGAGAAATCAGCTGACAGTCGTATGGGTGCTCCCTTGTAGGTAATGAACTGTTTTTCTCTTGCTGCTTTTAATCGTCTTTCTTTGCCTTTTACTCTTGGTATTTTAATTATGATGTGTCTCAGTGTATTCCTCTTTGAATTCCTTTTTTATGGGGTTCTGTGTGCTTCCTGGACTTGTAAGTCTATTTCTTTTACCAGATGTGGGAAGTTTTCAGTCATTATTTCTTTAAATAGGTTTTCAGTATCTTGCTCTCTCTCTTCCTCTGGCACCCCCACAATTCTGATGTTGGTACACTTGAAGCTGTCCCAGAGGCTCCTTACATTATCTTCACATTTTTTGGATTCTTTTCTCTTCTTGCTTTTCCAGTTGAGTGTTTTCTGATTCTTTATATTTCAAATTTTTGACTTGATTCTTGCCTTCCTCTAGTCTGCTAGGTCTCTGTATAATATTTTTTATTTCAGTCAGTGCATGTTTAATTTCTAGTTGGTCCTTTTCCATCTCCAGTTGGTTCTTTTTCATCTCCTCTTGGGTCTCGCTAACTTTATCCAACTTTTCTAGGATATTCTTGAAAAACCTTATAAGCGTGGTTTTGAACTCTATATCCAGGCATTTGTTTTCCTCCATTTCTTTTGTTTGTGATCCCTTGTCTCGGCATTTTCACTATGCTGGGACTGTGTTGGATTCGGCCTTATGATAGCAGACTTGCAAAACTGTAGAAGCCTCTCTGTTGAGCTTGGGAAAGGTGGAGTCTCAGGGCTTAAGGGACCGCCTTGCCTTCCAGTCGGCCCCACCCTCCATGGCCCCTGAATCTCATGTGACTGGGTAATCACTGGAGTGGTCACTGTGGGCATGCTCGCTCTTGCAGTGCCTCTAGACTGCTGCCCCTCCGGCTCCCCTGCGCTCCAGAACCATATGAGTCTGGGTCCCCAGGGTTTGGCCCAAAACCGGGGTTTAGTGGAATCAGAAGTGACGCAGTTGGGAGGGACTTCTGATCTTTTGCGACTCCCCTAAATTGCCATGCACTTCTCCCTTTTCACTGTCCAAACTTCCCCTGTGTGAGATTTGGCTGGATCTCGGGGTTAGTGTCGTAGGATAACGGGTTCAATGCCGTTGAGAGTCTCCATCTTTCTTGCTCCAGAGAAAGCCAGCCAGGTTCCCCCGCACTCGCTCTCGCCTCGCGTGTCTCTGTACCTCAGTTTTTTGCAGCTCCTCTGGGTCTCTGTGAGTCCCTCTCTTTCCTTCTAGTAGTAGAATTTCCACTCAGCCAGCTTTCCTGTGGTTCTGGATAATATCCATTCTGTCTTTTAGTTGTAGTTTTGAAATAGTTGTGCAAGGCAGCAGTGTAGGTATTTACCTATGCCACCACCTTGGATTCTCTGGATGCTACCTTTTTAAATTAGTATTGCCTAACTCAATTTGCCCCTAGTCCAACTAAAATCAGTATCAAGTTTTAATGTATTAATGCTATTCATTAATATAGTATGAGAAGGACTATATACTGTAGTAATAAGATTTCTGAATCCAAACTCCCTGGGTTTGGGTCTTGTTCTGCCACTCACTCTGTGACCTTGGACAAGTTATCCTCCCCTCAGTGGAAGATAATAAAACTCATAAACTTGACAGGATTAAGTGAGTTAATGATAGGAAGTACTTAGAACAGTACATTGACTATAGAATAATAGGAATTTACTATTATTAAGATAATAATAAGCTGAATAATATAAGCTGAACTAATTGGTTAAGATGAGTAAAGAGGTAGATCCATTTTAGTATCTTATTTTCTGTCTTTAGCCAGATTTTTCTCTTTATAGGTTTAAACCTGGAGCTGTGTTTCTTAAATTTAAGTAATGCATGGACACATTTTAAAGATAATTCCCTCAGGCTTCTAAGACTATGCCTACAAATTTCAACTGAAGAAACTTTATTAATTAAATGCTCTCACTTTCATGATAACTTGGTGCCAACACAATCAGAAGTACAAATATTCATTTAGATGTTGGAATTAGGTTAGTAAGTTATTCATTTTATTTATTTAGCATTTCAGTTTTTTGAGATTATCACAAAAAATGAAAACACAAGTTTAAATATAGCAAATACCATCAGAATACTTCAGCAGAACTTGGTATGAGAACTATTGCATCAGAGACAAAAATAACCCACCTTGTGCACAACAAATTTGTTGTCTTATATGTACCCAAGGCTCTAGTATTCCTGTTTGTTTGGATCAGTTGAAATTGCTACAGCATAATCCCAGGCCTCGTTACAGCTAAAGCTGACTTTGGTCCAATCACAAATGAGCCAAGATCATGCCAGTTCTGGGGCCAGCTCTAGACAGATTAAGCTTTTAATCTCTTTGTCTTCCTTCTCTGATCCCACGAAGTTCTCCTGTTCTTCCTCCCAACTGTGCTTTTACCACTTAACCCCAAATATATGTTCCTCACTGAGGTGATATTGGTAAGTGCTTATTACTGTGTTATAGTTCCCAAAATATTTACATTTTAATAAAACCGTTCTGAGGCCCCTCCAAAACTCAAGATTTACTAGCTCTTAAAGTGGAATTTCTAACACTCAGGTTCAATAGGAAAAAATATAGGTGTATATACATCGTATATTTTTTTTTATGTTTATAAGGCAAGAACATCCTCTTTGTAGAAAGTTTTAAAAATAAAATAAAGCAAAACAGAAAAATATGTATTCTTAGCTTTTGAAGACAACCAAATGATAATATTTCTAATGTTTTTTTTAACTGATTTTGTTTGAAACTTTAAAACATTATCAAATCAAAATTTATTATAGACCAATTTTGTAATCTACCTTTTCCACTAAATATCATAAACATATAAATTTATCATATTTTTATAAACTGTTTTAAACATTATCTTTAATGGTTTCAGTATATGGATTTATCTGGTTAAGGTATGAATATTTTCAATGTTCTTTTTTACATTATGAGAGTTACCTTATTGACATCTTTTGTTTGGTGGAATGATTAGGAAAAGTACATGATGATACAGCTTGAATTGGACTATGAACTCGTGGTGATTATCATTAGATAGAGTTATCAGCTTCAGATGGAACAGAGACCAAGAGGTGTTTGAAAGATTGTTATGAGTATGTGTTCATAGACAAAAGGAAGATTGTCTCTGGGTTACTTAAGGACACTATCTCAGTGATGTCTGAGGATTTAGCACAATGCGTAGCACCTAGATAGGGGCTTAACAATGTTTAAATGGTGCTTAAAAGTGTTGAATTGAAAATAGTGTGGGAGATAAGAGAAACATAGCTGAGAGTGTATAGTCTTGCCGAATTGGAGGTAGCAGAGATAAGAGGCTTTCTCCCAAGTTGTTAGCCAGGTTTGGGGTTGGGGTGGGTGGAATGGTGGCCTAACTTAGTTTTTCCTGTAATTTAAAATAATGAGTCTAAAAAAGGAGGAGTTTTGAGGTCGTGAGCAAGGACCATGAATAAGTTAATACCTGATGCCCCTGGCCAGCTTTGAGGGACAGGAGACTTCTGCTGAAGTTTTGAGGGGATGAGAAAGGATGTGTGTTAGCAAGGGAGGCTAAGGTGAATGGGCTAAAAGAATAACCAAATAGCAGCAAGACCAAGTTGAAACTTGAGAAGAACTCATTTGGATTATGTTTATTCCACAAGTGATTTTTTCTTCTTGTCAGAAATGTAAGGTGTAGTGCAGAGCAAATAGTTCTGCCTTCATATTTACCGTTCTGAATCTAACATATGCAGTCCCCTCAGGTTCCATCTTTTCTTCAGGTCCTGGAATCTGGTTGCAAATGTATCCCTAGGCCTTTGTGCAGGGTTGGAAGAGTGGGCAAGCACAAATTTAAAATATTCACCCTAAACAATTTTGAGAATGCTTAGAGAAATTTGGGTCACACAGCTCAAGTCGCAGAGCTGGAAACATGATTTGGTGGGTAGAGCCAATGTGTTCTTTTTTGCACTTCTGACAATTGTGGTATTTTTAGTAGTTATGATGTGGAGCTCTGTCCTTCCCATCATCTAATTGCAATGTGCAAGGACTAGTTGCATGTGCTCTTTGACTACAGTTCTTGGCACTAATAACCCTAAACAAAGCTGCAGGCACTAATTACCTCCTTTCCCTAATCTTGAATTTTGATGTGCTTTTGAACTGGTAAGTCTTGTAGCATTCTAAGACAGCTTCCCCATCATTGGAGAGTCATTTACTTCTCCCAAATTCAGGGAACTAGATTGTGAATTAAAGTTTTTGAAGGAGTTTTTCATGCTTGTAATTTTATAGCAGCACAAAAAAATCAATGTGTCTTTATTTATTTGTCTTTATATATCCAAATTAGCATTGCCTGCATAGGAGATAATTATAAATGTTTACTCTAAGATACTCATGAGATGTGTGTGCTTTTTGATGGAAAACATGGAAACAAAGAGAGTTTATTTTGTCTCTTTTTGATGTGCTATTTATTACCTGTTAGTTTGTTTTTTTGTGATAATGTTAAGGTTACAAAGAATAAAAATTAACTTTGAGTTTATGTCAGTTGAAAGGTGATTGACTGAATTACTGAGCACGTTTGAAAAATGGCAAGGCAGAGTCTATTTCTTTGTGTTTAATGAACCAGGAAACACTTTTGACTGATGACACTGCAATGAGTCAGATTTATTAGCTTGAAGCATAAAACTATTGTTTTTCTCCAGTCATGACCAAGAGAATATGGTCTTTTATATCAAAAAAAAGATAGTTTAGCATTTTTGTTCTGTTTTCAAATTTTGTTTTTCTTTTTTAATTTTTTTCTCCTTTATTTTATTATTAAAATTATGTGACATGGGCAAATCACTGTGCTTCCATTTTCTTATCATTAAAATGGGATTATTAATCTATTTCTTTAACAGAGTCATTGTGAGGGTTAAATGAGAACACATCTGTGGAATGATTAGAAGGGCTAGAACAGTGTCTGATGATAATTGAATGGATAGTAGCTATTGTTTTCAATTAAACTAGTATGGCTCCAACCTCACTGGCAGGAATGATATTCCAGATCATCTCTTTTGCTAGCTCTGTGACCTTAGGAAAGTTACTTAACCTCTTAGTAGCTCATTTTGCATATCTGTAACATGGAATATTGACCTCTACCTACCTTAATGATTTTTGTGAAAATTAAATGAGTCAGTGCATGTTACAATGCTTAGGAACAACTTGGCAAGAGAATAAGTACTACAGACACAGATAGTGTGACGGTTAATAATGGAGATTTTGTAATCAAAGAAAACATGATAATTTCAAGAGAAACATCAAAAGTGCTTTATCGCTAGCTACACATTTTCCCCCATATTTCCGGTAATTTGTGTATACTCTCCCAATGGAACTTTTCTTGTTTTGAGGCTAACCATTCAGAGATCCAATTTCTCACTTCTTTGTACGTTTTGAAGTGCTGCTCAGAAAGTATGTGTGCCATCGATCAGAACAAGTGGTAATCTGAAGGAGTAAGGTCTGGTGAATATAGCAGATGGGTTAATACTTCCCAGGCAAGGTCTTTTAACATATCTTTAACTAGTTGTGAAGTGTGTGATGGTGCGACATCATGAATCAAAGTTACTTTGCCATGTCTTCTGGCACCTTCTGGTCATTTCACAATCACAGTGTGGGACAAATCGATTATTTGTTATTGATAGTGATCAGATGTATTAATGGTTTCACCTGTTTTTAGGAGCTCAGAATACACCACAACTTCCTGACCCCTCAAATGTAGAGTATTGTCTTCTTTCTGAAGCGATTTTGCCTTACAGTCAGTGTTGATGGTTGACCTGGATCAACCCATTATTTTGTTCATTTGGGATTCTCAAAATAAATCCACTTTTCATTGCCAGTCACAATTCGATGTAAAAAAGACTTTATTTCGTGTGTTGAAGCAACATTTTACTGTTTACTTTGGTTTTCCATTTGTCTTCCTTTCGGTTGATGTGGCACTCATTTCCTTCCTTTAAAATCTTTCCCATTGCTTATAAATGATCGGAAATAGTTTGCTGAGCAACATTCAAATTTTCTGCAAGTTGTTTTTGAGTTTGACATACATCTTTATCCAATAATGCTTATAATTGTTTTCAAACTTTTTCGGTTGACCTGGACATTATTTGTCTTTCACATCAAAATCATCACTTTTAAAGCGCTTAAACCAGTGTTCACAAGTATCTTGAGATGGAGCATGTTCACCATAAGCTTCCCAAAGTGTATGATAACTTTTTCTTCAAAATAAAGTAATGAATTAAAACTTTCCGCAAATGCTCTTTTTGGCATGAAATTTGACATTTTTAAGCATAAAAATATCCATGATTTTAACCTTTTCAGCAAATTTGACCTATGAAGTTTAAAACTTGCTGTCAATATAACAAAATAGCATACATATCAAATTGCATATATATCAACATATGTGTAACTATCTATTGAAAAAATCTGCATTATTAATTTTTACACATAGTAACATATATACACTCAGGGATAGAGGACAAATAAGATAAGAAAGTTCTTCCTTCTAAAATTCATTTATTTGTTCACACACATACTCAAATCCTAGACAGAATTACATGTTTTATGGGTTACCATCTCCCACCACTTCGTAGCACTTATTACACTACATTCTATTTGCTTGGTTTATTGTCCATCTTTCCATTCAGACTGCTTGCTCTATGAAAGCAAGAAATCTGAGTATCTTGTTCAGCTTTGGAATCATAGAAGGCACTCAATATTTAAATTTTAAAAATTGGGCTTTACAATACTAACTTGTATTTTTCCACGGTATTTTTTTCTAATGTTTTCCATAAATATGTCTTAAATATAAAATATATATATATATGTGTGTGTATGTTTATATTATCCCATATAATGAAAGGGTAGTATGCAAATAAACCAAATGGCAGAACAACCAATCAAACATAATATGTTAGTGATATGCTAAGGCAGCTCAACTGTTTGCTATGATGTGCACTGACCACCAGGGGGCAGGTGCTCCAACTGGTAGGTTAGCTTGCTGCTGGGGTCCAGCTGATTGGGAGTGAACGAGATGGGTCAGACACACCCTGGAGCCCTCCTGCAATCCCTCCACATCCCTCAGCCTGGTCTGTGTCCTCTCACATCTGGGACCCTCAGGGGATGTCAGAGAGCCAGTTTCATCCTGAGCCCACAAGCCAGTCCCTTGGGAGGGCACCAGATACAGGACTCATGGCTGGTGAGCATTGCTTCAGCAGTGTGGGCCTCTCCAGATTGGGACTGATTGGGCATGAGCCCGGGGCAGGCACAGTGGGGCCAGGATGAGTAGGAGCAGCAGGTAGGAGCTGCAGGTGGCATTGGACTGCAGGTTTCAGCCTGATTCCTTCAGGCTAGCCAAAGGGATTCCACGTGTGCACAAATTTGTGCACTGGGCCTCCTGTGTGTGTGTGTGTGTGTGTGTGTGTGTGTATGTTTATAAGAGAAATATGTAAATTGACCATACTTCTGTGACACCCACCAGCCAATCAGGAAGGAATATGCAAATCAGCAGGACAAAGATAGCTGCTGGGCAGGGAAGAATGCCTTCTATGAGGGGGGTGATGAGGGGTGGAGGGAGCTATAACAGTGGCGCTCCACTGGAGCAAAGCCAAGCCTGCAGACTCTGGCTAGAGTCCGAAAGAAGCTTGCAGACTCTAGCCAGAGAGAAGGCAGAAGGCAGTGGCCAAAGTGAAGGCCTGGGTCCCAGGTGAAGGAAGGCCTAATGCACGAATCTTTGTGTAGCGGGCCTCTAGTATATATATAATGCCTTGGACTGTATGGACTGTATGCCTTTACCGCATGAAACATTTTCATTTCTAAATTTATATCTGTTTTAATTGGGAAGTCTTAATACTTATTAAAATTAAATATCATGTTATTTAACATAATAATGTTCACCACCTCTTTAGAAAAATAGTCTTGCTCACCACACTTTATAGTATGTGTTAACTTTTTTTGTCGTTCTTTTCTTTCAGAGTCTGTTGTTCTTGTTTGTAAAACAGCATACTTGATGCTGCAACCAGTGGCATTTTGCCATGCATGTTTAGTACTTGGAACATTTGGTTTAGGAAGTGGGGTAATTAGTATATAAACATCGTGTAGCAGAACTACTCTAATTAGTGCCTTTTGGCTTGAGTTCAGTGATAAACAAAGTAAGATGCACGTCAGCATTTGTCCTAACAGTTTATTAAAATCCTATTATGGTCTATGGGTTAGTACATACAAGATATATTAAATAATACAGTAGTGGAGACCATGAGAATAGTCTCCACATAATAAATTAGCTACCTAGATTGCAAGACTTTCATTAGCCTTAACTATTCAGAAATCCTAAACTTAGCCATCAAAGTTTATCCCTAATCACTGTTCACATCTTTTTTTTTTTTTTAAATTGATTTCAGAGAGGAAGGGAGAAGGAAAGAGAGATAGAAACATCAATGATGAGAGAGAATCGTTGATCAGCTGCCTCCTGCAAGCCTTCCTGGGAATTGAGCCCATACCCAGGTATATGCCCTTGACTGTAATTGAATCTGGAACCCTTCAGCCCATAGGCCGATCCTCTATCCGCTGAGCCAAATCAGCTAGGGCTGTTTGCATCTTCAGTGAGATATTGCCTCTTTAATCTATGCCTAAATTGGTTTCTCTATATTCCTACAATGTACTAGCAGAAGAAGAGCATTGATTTACGTAATCAAAATAAAATAGATTGAAAACCAAGTTCAAAGGTAAAATACTTCCACCCACTTATGGGGCCATCAGCAAATTTTCTTTGGTTTAAATTTTCTTTGTTTCTTAAGTCCTTTGCCTCTGGAAAGCACTACTTCCTATATTTGAAGTATAAATGCTCTGAAGATTTTCCCCATTACTATAATATGGCCCTGTCAGACCATTTTACTTAAGCTGCTCTCCACATAGGGACAGATAATTGTTTCTAGAGGCTAAGAACAGAACTCTCTGCTAGACAGATTATTTTTTATAGATACCGTATTTTCTGGCATATAAGACGACTGGGCGACTAAGATGACCCCCAAGTTTTCCAGTTAAAATACAGAGTTTGGGATACACCCGCCCTATAAGATGTGATAATAAGTTGTGATATATTCATACAAGGAACACTACACCAAAATAAAAAGACGACCCCTGACTTTTGAGAAGATTTTCCTGGGTTTAAAAGTCATCTTATACGCTGGAAAATACGGTACTTTGAGCTTAAAATTGGGGTCTGGGTCTGAGGTCTAGGTACCAATTTTTATGAATCATTTGAACTCAGAATGTTGGTTGATAAAAACCTATTTGTAATTAATTACCGTTTGAAACCACTGGGCTGTAAAAGGAAGGTAAATATGTAAAAATAGAAAATTTAATAGAAAAAGAAATGATTTAATTTAATTGTCAAAGAAATGATACTCAAATCTTTCCCTAAATTCTACATTGAAATACCTGAATAAATAGACACACCTCTCCAAGTTGAATAAGTTTTACATGATATTTCTACAACTTCTAGATGTAGCTCCTATCTCATGCACATATTTATCCTTAGCCTGCCAAAAAAAGAGGGTGAGGTGGGGATTTCTACCTAATTAATTTTGGAAGAGTTGTGCAACTGTAATTCCAAAAGAATCGTGCAAGAAAAGAAAATTATAGATCCATCTTCACAATAACAAGAAATTCTAAATGAAATATTACTAATTAAATCTAGCAGAAGGTTTTTAAAAACAATACATTAGTGTATCCCTGGAAGTCAAGGGTGATTTAACATTAAAAGAAAATCCATAAAATCCTTTATATGAATGGTAAAACACATAATAGACATATAAAAGTATATACTTATCGAAAAGGTTGCTTAAAAAGTACGTAATAAAACTTACCTCCAAAATATGACAAAAGTATAGAATAAACTAGGAATAGAAGCAAACTACAAACTTGATAAAGGTCGTATACCAAACCTGTAGCAAACATCAAAACTAAAATTTTAAACAAGCTTTAGACAAAGAACAAGAAATAAACTGTTAGTACTGGTGTTCTTGTTATAGTTTGGCTAATCCAACAAGAAAAAAATAAGAAGTAAAATAAAGATGGACAGAGGAAGAGGGAGGAAAAGAGAAAAATATAACAGACAAAACAGTCCTTCTTTGGTGCTTACATGATGTGTCTACATGAGCAAACTATTAGAACTAGCAAAAGCAAGTAATAAAACTTCCAAATAAGTAGTTTTGTTTTTTTCACATTAGTAGTAACTTATTAATTCATAAATTATAAAACTACATGTCTTAGGCTTTAGCTCCAAAATGCATAACTTTATAGAATGAATTTAAAATGTTACTAAAAGACATAATGAAGATTTGAATAACTGAAGCTCTCTGACTTCTTTATTGATGATTACATAACATAAAGATGTCCATTCTCATTATATATAGTCCAACTAAAATGATACCAGGATTTTTTAAGGAACTTAATAAATGACTATAATGAAAACAAAAATCCTCCAATAGCTAAGTCTATTTGGAAATATACTCAGAAGACTGATTTGTTTTTTTTTACCAGATTTAATCTGTATTAATATAAGCATATGGAACTGACATGGAAACAGACTAATGAAATAAATAGAAGTGAGTGCTCAAAAACAGACCCAAAGTATGAAAGAGAGGTGTGTTGCTTAGTAGGTTCTTGGAGAGACTGGCTTACAAATCATTGATGTTTGGTTTACCTAAAACCTCTAGCTCTCTCCTTTACTTGTTTCATAATTATGTTTATTTTATTTATTCATAGTTAGATATATTTCATTGTAAAATGCATGACACAAAGTTTCTGATCTGAAACTCATAGACCAAAGTTAATGTGGAAGTCACCTGTGTTCTGCTGGTTAAGTAATGAGAAGGACAGAGAGTAGTTTCTAAAGTGCCTCAAAAAATGTGCCTACAATTTAATAGTATAGATAAGCTTTTAAGGCCTTATATTTTACTTTTTTTCTCTAAAGACACAATAGCTATCTCTTTAAGAGATAAATGTAATATTGGTTACATCCCTTGTTAATTGCAACCATTACTCTTTTCTATAAATGTTATTTATAACTTAAAAAACAAACATGGTTGGGCCCTACCCTGCATCATGTACTATATAAACTCCAGAGAAAACAAAGAGCTACAATGACAGGTAAAACTATGGAGATAATAGAAGAAAATGTCAGAGAATATCTTTGTGGCCTTGGTATGTGGAAGAATTTAAATCCTACCACAAAAGTGCAAACTATAAGAGACAAATTGGTAGCCTTACCATGTTATAACAGGATTTCTGGTGAATGGATTTTAGGATAAACAAAATTATCATAACAATGACAGATTGAAGAAGTTATCGGCAACTTCAAAAACTGCAAAGAGTTAAATATGTGGGCTATATGAGAAATGCTTACAAATTCAAGAATAAGAAGGAAAAACAGTATATGTGAAAATAAAGATTTTACTAGACAGTTCACGAAAGGAAACTCTATTAAGAGAGATGTTCAACTTTCTAAGTACTTAGAGAAATGCCAATTAAAATAACAGTAACACACCACTTCACACCATCTATTTAGGAAGAAGTTTCTGAAAAAATCAGCTGATAAATCAAAATGTAGGTGAGGATTGGGGTCATAGGGATTCTTGGACACTGCTGATAGAAATCCAGACTGATGTGGCTAGTTCAAAAAGCATCTTGCAGGCCTTAGTAAAGTGTGTATATACCTTGTACCTCAGGAGTCCCATTTCTGTGTACACATTCCAGAGAAACACAGCTCAGGTCTTTAATGGTCTATATATTCCAGATGTTTATTGCAGAATTGCTTCAGGTAATGTCAAGTTGGGATTACTTAAGTGTCTATCACTAAGGGAATGCTTACATAAAACATAGGGATGCACCCTCTAGAACACTTTGTAGCTGTCAGAAGCAATAAAGTAAATGTACTGGCAGCACCCTGAGACACCCCCAACATTCACATCCCCCAACATTCACACCCACTCCCTTTAGTGGGACAAGCTAAGTTTATTACTCATTGCAGGGAGGGAAGAACTTTACGGCATCTCACCAAAAGGAGGTTCGTAAGAACTTATAAGACCTGAGTTTGTAAATTCTGAGTTGATTAAGAGAGCAAGTTTAAGGTGGGACATTGCTCTGGCAAGGATACTGTCAGAAAACAGAGGTAATTTCATGATTGGTTATCTGTCAGGAGGGAAGATTAGGGAATGTTCAGTTGTTTTGTTGCTTGGTCAGTGTTCACATTTTGTCTGTGTTCAAACATGATCATGCAGTGGTCTTTTTGATCCATATGTTCACAGAGTGGCCTGGTCTGATGCCTAGGTTCTGTGAAAATGTTTGTGTTCCACAGGACACCGAATGAGTATCAGGCCAGTGCAAAGGCCAGTAACACTTGGTGTCGTTCCCAGCAGCTCCTGCAGGTACTCTTCTATTTCCCAGCACTGAGGCCACACGGAGAGAACTTAAACATGATACAGATTATTGAAAAGGGCCCACAGCAAGATCTGAGGCATCATATTATTTATGTAAATTAAACACATAAGTAAGCAATTGTGTATATTATTATTCAAGGATAAACATATATCCAAGTCCCTGTGACAAATGCATGGGTTTTCATCTTTAGTGAGGGTGGAGGGGTGTGTCCAGTGACTCAGACTGGGGGTAAAAGGAATTCCTAAGAGAGGAACCTGTAGACTGTTATGATCGTATGCTAGAGATTGAAGATTAGGGAGATTGGGTACTCAGTGGTTGAGATCCAGAAGCCAGTGTGTATACCAGCGGAAGCTGGTAAGGGAAAGAGTGGGCAAAGGAGCTCAGCATCTTACTGCATTTACTGTCCCTGCCTGTGGCAGGTTGGGAAGGAGGAATGCCTTCTTTAAGCTTTTCCTAAACTGCTTTCATTACCCCCAGCAGGAATGAGCTACTGTAATAGCATGTTGCTGCTTGTTAAAATAAAACATGCCCACCAGTGTAAATGAGAGCATTAATATTTCATGTGGGAACTTGATTTAACTTTAAACATACCCGAAAGCTTTGGAAATTGGAGGGGAGGGGGTTGGGAAGGCACCTCATATTAGCTTCAGAGAAAGCAAGTTTGTTACATCTTAGGGAAAATGTTTCTTCATAAACCTTCAAATTAGTGTCTGTAATCATGTCATTGTATCATCATTTACTTTTTCATTGTAGAAAAGAGCTTGTGTTTTTAAGGAGCAAAGAGACTTCCTATCCCCTTTCCTGATCTTTTATCAATGATTCTTTCAAAGCAAATGTGCTGTTGTCTTGAGAGAATTCACTTCAACTTGTGTAATAAATATTTAGAAGTAGTGTTAGTATCATAAAGGCTATAATTTACGAAGGAGAAAAACTTAATTTTGATTTGGCACTTTTCTGCACATCTCTAAAGTGAATATGTAGATTTCTGTCTCCGGGCGCCCTCCTCTTACTTGACCTTACCCCTTCCAGTGTTTTCACCACATTGGGCCACCTGGCTTCCTGAGCATATTGTCAAAGGTCATTCAAAGCATCTATGTGGGTCATTATGTATCCCTGTCCTGTCTTACTGTTAGCTCTCTGTTAGCTCTTATTCTTCATTGGCTGTGTTCTGGTGCTATTTTGAAACATTCTTTCTCTTAATTTTGTCAGATAGGGGGGAGAGTATAGTATGGTAGTTCTTATGTCATCAGATCCTGTTTAATCATCTCTATATGTAATTAATTACTTGAATTTTTTTTACCATTAAAGGAGCAAATACAGATCTTTCTCTAAACATTCAAAACCCTGAAATTAGTTTTTAAGTATACTTACTCTTTCCTGTACTACATCTATAAATCCATGGCAGATCCCCAGCTTTCTACCCTACCTACCAGTAAATATAATGAATTTTGACTTAAGAAATAAGCATTCTTGAATAATATCCCAGTTGATGAATTACTCTGGAATTTTGCTTACTAACCTAAGGTATAAAATTTCTGTATTGTATAAGACTTCTCTTTTCTTGAGAGAAGCCCTATTGTTTCCTATATCTCTTTTTTCACACTTCTGGATTTCGCCTTCTAAAATTTCTGTGTGTTTCATCTCTAAAAATATTCAGCAAATTCCACATATGTTTTATGTAGATAGTATTTTAAGAAGGAACTGTGTTCTCAGAATTGGGCTATATAGATCTCAGAGGAGTGGGGGTGGGAGGTACGGGTAGAGATTAACCAAAGAACATATATATGCATATATGTATATCCTGTGGACACAGTAGTGTGGTGAAAATTTGGGCTGGTTGGAGCAGGGGTATGAGGGGGAGTGGGGAACATCTGTAATACTGTCAATAATAAGCAATAAATTAATTTAAAAATATATGTATATAGGTTGTCCAAATTTATATTTTCCTATAAAATACTATTAAGAGCCCTAGCCAGTTTTGCTCAGTGGATAGAGCATTGGCCTGCAGACTGAAGGGTCCCAGGTTTGATTCCAGGCAAGGGCATATGCCCAGGTTGCGGGCTCAATCCCCAGTAGAGGGTGTGCAGGAGGCAGCCAATCAATCATTCTCTCTCATCATTGATGTTTCTGTGTCTCTCTCCCTCTCCCTTCCTCTCTGAAATCAATAAAGACATATTTAAAAAAAACAGCAAACACACCAAAAAAACACTATTAAGAATTGTAGCTTCCTACCTCTTTTAAAACTCTTAACATGGCTGACTTACTATGTTCATAATGAAGACTACTAGAGAAACAGTACTGCTGCAGGTGTAAAGACAGGTCTTTAATTCCACAGACTCCTGTGCTTCCATCAGTATCTGCAGGGTAAGCTTCCCACAACTGCAGTGTGCTCCATTCCAAATTCTGAAACTCCTTTACACTAACATGTAAGTGAAAATGCCTGAATAGCTTTTGGGCTTATGAAGTAGAGGAAGCCAGTGGACAGTGTTACGATTTTATCCCCTTTTTCTCACTCCTCCCATCCCTCCCTCCCCTAACCAGTTCTCTTTCCTAGACATATTTAGGCCCTCTTGGGCCCAGGATTATAAAGCACAGTAAGAAGTCAAAAAAGAAGGAATACCTTTTTTTCAAATAGTGTACCTCACCAGACCAGGACCTGAGGAGTTTTTCCTCCAGATAATAGCAATCTGGAGGAAGAAGAATGGGAAAGGACTGGTTGCTTCTGCACCTAAATAACTAAATGTGATGTTTTACAAACTCTTCAAATTGCTCACACACACTTTAAGTAGGACTTTATTTAGTATCTCCGTATCAGGAATGAGACTTGACACAACTTTTCATACATGCACTCACACATCATAAATGTCATCCTGTTGCAACTGATTTAAGAATTAGTGCTTATAGCATTGGATAGTTTGTTAAAATTATTAACTTGAAATAGACTTCTTTCCAGGGGAATTTTATCAGGAAGGATAGGGGTGTTTTGAGCATGTGATACCAAAGGAGAGGGAAATCTAATAAAGAATTTAGTAGTATAACCATCAATTTAGCTATTTTACAAGTATGTTTGAAACTAAAGTGACTTTAAAAAAAAAATCTCTTTAGCCACTGTGGTGGTAGGAGACAATTTATATTTATAGAGGATCATATGTTTGACAGGTATTTGGCTTTAAAAGTAATTGTGGTTGGCACTGGAGTAGGAAGTGTTCTAGGGTCACTGCTGACATGGACCAGAGTTTGATTTGTTTTTTGAGGAAGGGATTACCTGGGCAAGGTAAATTCTTACTTTTGGTATTCAGACTAGAATTCTCTATTCTAGTTCTTATGTTTTTGCACATAATAGACAAGTAGTAAATCTCCCATGATTCTTCAGACAGAGAAATTACTGAGAAAACAGGTACTTAAGACCTGAAATCGGTTTACCTAAAAACATTTCCGTGTTTTGAAGGAGAAAGGAATACTCCCTCTACTTCCCCCTTTATAAAAAAGTTTAACTACATTTTAAGATTGTATCATTACCTGATATACCAGGCCTCTGGGGGATAGTATTCTTTTTGTTCTTAGGTTTCAGTATCTCCACAGAGGTCAGCAAGCCTTTTCTATAAAGGCCCAGTGTCAATGTTTGTGGCTCTGTTGCACTCCCCACCCTACCATCCTCTTCTCCCTCTATTTCTTACAACCTTCTTAAAATTTTAGTAGCCATTCTAAGCTTAAGGGAGGGGCCTATGAAACAGATTGGCTCATTGGTCATTTGTTTTTTGAAAGAATAGGTTAAAAAAAAATACCACATGTTTTTACCCATTTCAGAGAGAGTAAGGGAGAGAAAGAGAAAGATAGAAACAACCATGAAAGAAACATCGGTCCAGCACACACACCCCTGGAGATTGAGCCCACAACCAGGTATATATCCTGATTGGGAATTGAACCAGTGACCTCATAGCGTGTGGGTCTGTGCTCAACCACCAAGCCAACTGGCCAGGCCCACTCATCATTTTAAGTGAGCCCTTAGTTCTAGAACCAGCTCTGTCCAAATGTACTTGTGATTTGGGCCAGTTGGTATGATTGGCCTTGGCTTCTCTGGTCCTTTTATGAAGATAACCTCATTGTCTTTTACAGTGAGAGAATCTATGAAATACCAATACATTTTGTTTTGTTATTTGAAATACACAGTTTAGTTATTACAGAAAATACTTTGATTGTGCTTTAACTAAATTTCATTAATGCCTAGATTTTAGTAATACCTAAGGCCAACCTATCTATTATGTGAACTCTGTTAGAAAGTCTGAATTTGAGTCCTTGATTTGCCAAATATTAGACTCTGTGGTCTCAAGCAAGCCACCAAATCACTCTCAGTTTCAATTTCCTCTTCATCAAATTGTGGAAATGACACCAACTCTGCCTACTTCTTAAGATTGGCTTCATTATTTTCTAATTGAAATGTAGATACTGAAAATCCTTTGTAAACTCCTAAACAAAATCATCATTATGAATCCTCTTAAAATAAATGCTTTTATAATTGTGAATTTTTCTTTATAAATTTTATTACAGTAAAATAATATTTTTTATTTAAAACCTTAGGTTAAATAATAACCAAAAAAGGCCAATAATACCTTTTAGTATAATATCTGGAAAATAATAGATACTCAATGGCCAGTTAATTAAGGCAGAACTTAGACCTAAATTTTGATGGCACTGTTTCTTTTTTAGTGGTATCTATTGCTCTCTAGAATATAGACAGTCCAGTTCTTCACATAGTGCCTTGCACATAATCGCCACTCAAGTATTCGCTGACTTCTCTAAGACCTTCGGTGTGCCTTGGTGTCAGATGTTCCTATTTTCCTCTCAGGACATCAGAGCAAGACATCTTTTCTTAAACGTGTAGGAGGTTTTAGATGTATGCTTTGATTTTCTAAGAAAAAAACATATTCCCCTGTTTCGTTGTTATCTAATTATAAAAATTATTTTAGTGCCACAGTAAGCTCTTACTTTTAAAAGTTACTTAGAAGGTAGATATTATATTGTTCTTTCTATGAATTATCAGAACTCTTCTCCAAATATGTTTCAAAGGCCTTTTGTTAGGTGAAGTCAGAACACCGGTATTTATAGAATGTATCATCATAGTGTCTCACAGGTATTATTTTTTTTTTTGGAAATTATACCAAATTACAAGAGTGTATCATTCAAAATGCTAAATTTTGAATCTTCTATAGCTAATACGATTAAACATTCAAAGTCACAAATTCATAATAAAAGCGTAATACCAAAATTTCCATAGGTTTTAATAGTTATTAACATCATAGGCTAGGAGTTTTGCTATAAGAATCATTTTGGAGACAGATCATTCATGCACTTCCATTTCAGTTTACAACTGACAATAATATTATTGGTACCCATAATATATTGATTCATCTTAAATGAATATTGTGACTACAGAGTAATTGATTTAAAGGATGATTTTAACACAGCAATAAAAAAGTCAAATAAAAATTATTAAGGATGGAAGCTTTTACTTCTGCAAGATA
This sequence comes from Lasiurus borealis, assembly GCA_004026805.1. Taxonomy (NCBI): domain Eukaryota; kingdom Metazoa; phylum Chordata; class Mammalia; order Chiroptera; family Vespertilionidae; genus Lasiurus; species Lasiurus borealis. The sequence goes on along the minus strand of PVJN01033467.1, from coordinate 5,091 downwards.
CTGGATTTTCAGAATGTGAGGCAGTTTAATATGATTGTATTCTGTTTTGAAGACAGCTTTTAGAGTTTAGTGAATAGCCACAACCTGTAATAGAAGTTGATGGACATGTCGAAGCTGGGTGCCTTCTTTTCTTCAAAAATAAGATGCTCTTCTGATTTGTAAGCTTTAGTTTTCTAAAATCTAATAAAAGATATATTATTTTAACACAGACAACAATGTGATTAGGGCCATAGCTAGAGAAGGGTTGGGGCAAGATGGAGGGAGCAAAGGTGGGGAGTGGGATGAGAGACATTTGTAATAATGTCAACAATTGTAAAAAAAGATATATCATTTCAAATTTGACCTCTAGTTGGAGTGTAATTCATTGCCTTCATTCATAGCTGGTCATTTTTCTGGTTCCATTCTTGGAAAATATTGACATTTAGGATCATAAGAAGAAAATAATGAAAACTGTATTCATATATAGAGTGATAAAAGAAGTGAAGATACACGTTGTTGGGGGTATGTGGTTTAAAGTCTGTGGGGCTGTTCATAAGAAGATACCTTAATCATAAGGAGAACACCAAGTGCCATTCTTTGGCTTTTCAAAGAATGGAGTACTGGAATGGGAAGGTGTGCCTGCAAAGCTCTGATGAATGTCACTTCCTGGTTTGTGAGAGGAGTTGCAGACCAATTGAGCTGTACTGAAGACTAGTTTATCTTTGCCCAAGCTTCTAGATGCTGCTGCTTTTTGAGGAATGCCTTGAAATGAAGAGAAAGACTGGGTAGAAGCCATATCTATTATCTTCTAAATGCCTACTTTGTTTTCATTGCTTTGTAAATAAGGTAGACAGAAAACCCAGACATTCAAAAATATAAGGGACCACAAAATGGAGAAGCCAGAGCTTACCTACTTTGGTTTTTACTGCTATTCACTGTACCCTCTGGAACAAGTTTCCCAACTACTTTTTCTGTAAGTTTTTACTACTCATCATCTCCTTTGTTTATTAAGTTGTTTGCATTAAATTGCATCTGTAGTCATTTCTCAAGTTCATTCTGAATGACTGAAACCACTTATAAAGAAGAAAAACATATTAAGGGAATGGAGTGGCCAGGATGTTAATTATGATTGCTGAATTCTGCTTATAACTAGGAATATACTGAGGTTTTCTTTTAAAAATACATCATTTTTTCTTTGTAAATAGAATATGTATGGAGAGAGTACAGTCTTGACTTTCCCAAAAATACTAATAAATTTTTAATACTTCTGTTTGAAGCTTAAAAAATTCTGACACCAAAATTATATTTATTACTGATTATAAATATTAGTTGTATTAATTGTATCTAAGTTAAAATGATCAAAATAATTCTTCACAACTCTTTATGTCCTAAGGGGGGTTGGGAGGAAGGGAAGGCTGAATTCTTGCCTTTAAATATTATGCCTCCAGATTTTTTTAAAAAAAGGAAGGAAATGAAATTACTTTTATTCTTAATCTTTTACTTTTATTTCCTATTATTAAATAACTAGAACGCATTATTTTATAGTCCATGTGAATTTAATAATTTGTATATTTTAAGGATTTATATATCTGATATCTGTTTCTTAATAGTATAGATACACTCCTACAAAGTTTGTTCTACAACTTTCTATTTATTGTGGTGATTTTCCCCCCAATGATTTTCATTAAAACTGTAAACCATTTTTCTAGTTCTGATATTTAACTATTATAAAATCATATTTGTTTTTAAAATCTATATAATTGAAAGAAAAACACTAACTCTCCCCAAAAATATTAACAGTCTTAAAATATTAATAACATTTTTCAGTATATTCAAAATAAGAACCAGAATTTTTGGCAAAAGGATTGTCATTCTCATTTATCTTAATGAGCTGTTCCAGTCACAAATAATAGCATGACCAATACCTTTATGGGGGTGTGGAATCTCACTGTCACTTCACACATATCTCCACATTAATGCTATTTTCCCCTTAGCCTTTTTCCTACCTTGAAACTTACTGATCTTTTCCAAAAGTCTTGATTTGGACCACTTCTGCCTTAAAATGCTGACTATAAAGATAATTCCATTTTGACCATTTATGTATTATATATTAAATCATAAAGGCATCCGTTTGGTTGTAGAATACTAGATGTTGTATAGAGTCCTGAATTCTGTAAATCAGCTAGCTCTTGTTCTGTAATGTTGAGGCAATTGACAAAATCCTTAAATTTGCAAGTTTATCAAGTGAATTTATATTGCTTATTCCTAAATCTACATCCTGCTTATAGGTTTAAGTATATGACCTAATATCTATGAAACACTAAAGAACCAAACATGTTTGTTGGTTATGGCTCTCACTACTTGTCTTCTCTCTTTCCTGGTCATGCTTTCACTGCTGTCCAAGGATGTTTGGTGGTTTTATCAGCAGCTAAAAAAACATTATTTTGTGTTAATTCAGATTAACTCAGCAAGTGAGCAGAGGTGGATGATGAATGTTGGAGAAAGGTTAAAAAATAATGGGACTTTTGTGCAAATACTTCTTCATTCTCTTCCTTATATGAAAGAAAAGTCTTGTGTTTATCTTTTTGGTCATATCATTGTGACCCAGTCAATAATATCAGAGAAAGAAGGATCATTCAGATGTAAGCATTAAAACAGGCAGAGGCAAAAAAAGTGGGCATTGCTCAGCACTCCCCAGATTTTCTTTGAGCACTGTCCTATGCAAAACCATATTAATATGAAATAGCAGAAAAATAATAAACAGGAATACACCTTGGTTTTCCTGGACAGTCTTGTTTATTAGCTTCTTTATATAATTCCCGAATTTCAAAATCCCGATATCACCATATGCTTTACGTAAAAAATTTTTAAAATTTGAGATAGAGTGTCAGCCTGCACACCGGAGGGTTGTGGATTTGATTTCCAGTCAAGGGCATGTACCTGGGTTGCAGGTTCTAACAACACTGACTACTCTCTTCTTCCCATATTAAGAGATGGGGAAGGGATGTTCCTGACCATGCTGCATGCACCAAAGTAGTGGTTGCAGTGGTGGTGTGGCTCTGCTTCAATAATAGCACTTTTGGCATCAGACCAGCATCCGAATTAATTCTGAAAAAATATGTGCCACATTTTGTTTCACCGGTTTTCTATCTCAGCACTAATGATCGAGGCAAAAAATAAAGCAGTGTGCTTTCTGTATCTAACCTCATCTGATTTCATGGTCTTGGCCAGATTTCACAGAGATGAATGGAGGACTTTGAAGTATCACTTTTCTGGTTAGATTTCCATCTCTCCTGTGTGTGTTTAATAGAGCCAGCAGAATGAGAAAGAGTCTGAAGGTATCTCTATCTCCTTCTCTTCCTCGTCCATTGAAAAGACTTCCTCTCGTAGATTAGTGGATGGGGTTAATAATACCAGTATTCATAGTAATAAAAGAGAAATTAACTATGCCTGCAGGAACTCAGATGCTACTGTGGGTGGGTTTATCAGCTAGAATCCTGACTTTTATAATGTCTAGTAATAGTGGAGGTATTTTGTTGTTCATAGTTTTTACAAAATACACTCTGGTCATGTGAGTGTTGTGAAGAGTACAGAGATTTAAAAAACTGCTTCCATGCAAAATTCCGCAGAGATGTCACTTTTTACCTATCCTATATAATAAAAGCCTAGGTGGTATCATGCCCTGTGCAACATCATCACAGTGGCTGCCAGCAGATGGCTGCATGCACAGAGGAGGTGGGGCCCTGTGGCTGCTCCAGGTGAGGCCTGGAGGTCCCGGCATCTCTGCCCCCTCACGTGGAGGAGGCGGGTCCCGGAAGAGGAGGCAGGTTGCGGCAGGGGAGTGCAGTTGTGGGTGATCAGGCCTGTAGGGGAGGGCATTTGGGAACGATGATGCTAGTAGGGGAGGGAGGGCATTTAGGGGTGATCAGGCCTGCAGGGATTGGGCCTAAACTGGGAGTTGGACATCCCCCAAGGGGTCCCAGATTGGAGAAGATGCAGGTCAGGTTGAGGGAAACCCCCTCCCCCCGTGCACTAATTTTGTGCCTCGGGCCTCTAGCTACTCTGATAAACGCCCTCATCGAACCGTGTAAGCAGCATTTTGTAGACTGCTAACTTAATATTGCTAGTCACTTATTAATTACAGGCAGTTTGACAAAAGAGTTCAGAATATGAGGGGCATGGTTTGTTTATATTTACTTAATCATTTTGACAATGAAGTTATTATTTGGTTCATATAAGTTATTTCATGCACAGAAGAAATTTAGATATTTTTATCAAATATTTCCAGCTCCATGCTATAAGCATCACTTCTGTGAGGAGTGTCTTACCTGATTGATTTGGACAAGGGATCCAGCATGTCCATCTCAACCCCTTCTGGGCTCTTTTCTTTTCTGGAACTGCCTGGAGACAGAGTTTGCACGAGCCTGCTTAGCCCACAGTGACTGGGTAGGTGAGTGCATCTAATTCAGAGGCGAGCCTTAGGAAGCCCCTGTATCTATAGAGACAAGCTACATCCCCAAGAAGAAAATATGTATTTTGATATATTCTCATCCTCTGATAGAGCTCTCTCTCCTCACATCTTCCTGCACTCTCCCCCCTTTCCTTCATCCCTTCCCATCTGCTCTATTCAGTTAGGAAATATAGGATTATTTTTTTTACATCCCCACAAGAAAAGTTGTTGTTTACTATGAGTGTCTTTTCCTATTATGTCTAGGTCTTCCTGTGTTCTGATTACTAATGCCTTGTAAGTCATATGTACCTTAGGTGTCCTCTTCCAGTCCTGCAGCTTATGGTTAACACTTTATGTTTTATATAGACTTGTATTATAAGAGTTTTGCACTTTAATCTAATCCTATTTATCAGTCTTTTTCTTTTTGTGTTTTTATGTCTTCTTAAAGAAATCCTCTGGACAACCCAAGCCATATTTTCTACTGATGCTTTCCAGTTTTCCCTTTAATATTTAGACTACAGGCCCGGTGCACAAAATTAGTGAACATGGGGGGTGGTCTCCTCAGCCCAGCCTGTACCCTCTCCAATCCAGGACCCCTCTCACAATCCTGGACTGCTGGCTCCTAATTGCTCACCTGCCTGCCTACCTGGCCTCCTCTAACC
>PVJN01033466.1:0-23425 GCA_004026805.1 Lasiurus borealis | reverse complement strand
AGGCGAACGCAACCGCCCGAAGAGAAGATCGGCAAGAAGCGGAAACGGAAAGACGGTGGGGAAGATGCGCAGCCGGTTAAGAAGTTTGTGGGGGACGGAACTAGAGAGGCACAGCAGCCGCGTTCCTGGCGCTCCCCCAGCACCGGCATCGTGGTCAGGTACGGGGGCATCGCTCAGACATTGGCCGGGAAGGCTCCTCGGGCTCTGCCTGTGGCCACAGCCCTCACACACAGCGGGCCGGTTTCCGTTTTAAGCCTCTTCCTCTCTTTCAGTGACTTGACGATGGAGATCAACAGGTTCCGCCTGATCGGGCCCCTCTCCCACGCCATCCTCACCGAGGCTCTGCAAGCTGCCGCCGTCCCCGCCGTAAGGTTCAAGGCGGCTGGAATGCTATGTTTCAGTCGTGTCATTCCTCGCACCCCTGTGACACTTCACATACCACATTTTCCGGCATATAAGACAACTTTTTAACCCAGGAAAATCTGCTCCAAAGTCAGGGGTCGTCTTATACATCGGGGGTCATCTTATAGGGCAAATATATCCCAAACTCTATATATTAACTGGAAAAGTTGGGGGTCGTCTTATATGCCCAGTCGTCTTATACACCAGAAAATACGGTACAATTTGGTCACATTTTGGGCCCTGGCCTATCAGTGTGTATTTCTCTCTATGTGCTTATGAGCAAGGGCTTTGTCATCTCCTACTTCTCCTGGACGAACGAGTCTGAATGAAGGTGATAAGTGAACTGACTTGTTCTTACTTAAGGACGAGTTATTCTTGCCGCTTGTGAGTGTGCAGAAGGGCCTGACCTTCTGCTCCATAAACAGGCACCAGCGCCCTTAAAACCCCCCAGCGTACGGCCAATTTTTGTTGTTGTTTGTACTCGTGTGACGCGTATTTCCTGGGGTGAGTTTTAGGGTTCTGTGGCCCCTGAGAGGCAAGGAGCAGGGTGTCTAGTGGGCCTTCCTGTGCGGGCGCCGTGCCTTTGCTGTCCAGGGCGGTAGCACTGGCCACATGTCACACTGAGCACTGGAAACGTGGCCGGTGGGACTAAGGAGCTGCATCTCCACCTCAATTGAATTTTAATGCACTGAAAGTTAATTACTGTGTGAAAAATAGTGACAGTTTCACTGGCTCTCCCCTTAAAACATTCATTCCCACATGCAGAAAGAAGTGGAGGGTGGAGGTGGTTAGTATCCAACCATAACAAGGTTATCCTGTCTGATGCATTATCTGTCTGGTAAACAGGTTTGTTATTTTTCAGGAGGGAGAGGACACAGAAAACTCGCCTCACCATTGGTGGATTGAGACCTGTCAGAATCCTGATAGGGTTTCCCTTCACCACAGACAAGAGGCCATTTTTGACTTGCTGGGAGGTACGCACAGGGGGTGCTAGGCTGTACTGGGAAAGGGGGGCGCAATGGGAAGCGGGTGAGAAGGCTGCCTTCGTGGAGTGGTGCTTTTTGACTGTAATTCTTTGTTGGAATAGAGCAAGAAAGCAAGTCAGGGGGAACGGTGTAAACACTATTTGAGTCTGCTTAGGAAACAAACAAATGAGATGTTAGTATTCTAAATAGCTGGCATCCTGATATTTTAGTAAGTGCATATGCCAGGTACTAAACTGAAAGTGATTCTTACGTGGACATGAGTGCTTTTATGTGTAAAGCTACTATAGTCATCAATGAAAGAAACATATAAGTTTATGTTGTAAGATATCTATCATGTTAAATGAATGTTTTTCATAAAGAGAAAGTTTCTCTTTATGAATGTTAATTTATTCTCTAAAAATATCAATGGGGAAAAAAGGAAAAACGTGTTTTTTTTTTTCTGTTGTTCATCTTCACCTGAAGATACTTTTTTCCATTGATTTTTAGAGAGAGAGTAGAAAAGAGGGAGGGAGGGAGAGAGAGAGAGAAACATTGATGAGAGAGAGACACATGGACTGATTGCCTCCTGCATGTGCCCATATAGGGCTAGTGATCACACCTGCAACCCAGGTAGATGCCCTTGACCCACAATCAAACTGGGAACCCTTTGGTGGTAAGGCTGATGCTCTTAACATTTAGCTTTACCGGCAAGTGTGGGAATACATGTTTTCCAATAAAATAGCCCCAGATGACAGTTTTATTAGAAAATTTTGAAAAATACAAGCAAATATGTATACCTTATGAATGCCTCTTTTTAAAACTTGTATCTTACTGTTTGTTTATTGTTAAAGGAATAACATCGCCAGCAGAAATTCCAGCAGGTACCATTCTGGGACTGACAGTTGGGGATCCTCGAATAAATTTGCCTCAAAAGAGGTCCCAGGTTTTGCCCAATCCAGAAAAATGCCAAGGTAAAGTTCTTGGAACATTCCTGGTTTTCTTGCTATTTTGAGGAGTCTAGTCCCAGTTCTATTAGTGACACCAGTGCAGGAACTGTACCCATAGGAAATGCCAGCTACTTTCAAGGTGCTGATGATCCCAGGAGGGGAAGTGTGTGGGCGTGTCTTTTATCTAGTGAAACCTGACTTTCTGTTGAATGGGTTCTCTGAAATGTCTGGCCTTTCAGCATTTTCCTCTGAGGAAGGGCTATGCACCTGCAGCTGGTCTTGTGCTCATTGGAAGCCTCTGTCTGACCAAACAGATGATCCAGGTTCGAATCCTGGCAAGGCCATCCCAGGTGCTGAAGGTGAGATGTGTTGGTTGAGACCCAGTAGATTGGCTAGAGGGAGTTGTTTGGCTGGAGTGGCGCAGAGGGAGTGTAGGATTGGCTAACGTTTTAGTCTGATCTAGTTGTGATAATGTCTAATTGTGATAATGTCTAGTTGTGATAATGTCTTATTGTATTTGTAAGTATGGTTATTTGGAAGAATCATTAAAATTACCTGGTGAATTTTTGGAGAAAAAATAGAGGTATGTGTGATAATGACTACTATTTTTTTTAACCTCCATGCATAGTTAGAGAGCTTATTAAGGGCTTAGTAAACGATTCTCTCAGAAGGTCACATGAAAGGTGGATTGAATGAGAGGAGTTTGAAGAGATATATCGGTAAGTTGGTTAATTATGGAGTCTCAGACTTTAATCAACCAGGTGTTGCCTGTTTTTTTTCTTTTTCAGTAGCAATATGCTCTGGTGCAGCCATGAAAACCGCAGCGTCAGCTACACCATTAAATGGTGACTCCCGTAATAGCCTTAAAACTGTAACTTAATTCTACCCAATTTCTCTTGCTTCCTCAAATTCTTTTTTTAAATAGACAGTTTTATATTAAAATGCCTTCTAAGGCTTTTATATTAATACAGAGGGGGTCCCTCAGTCTGGCCTGCAGGCTCAGGCTAAAACCAGCTCTCCGACCTCCCCTGAGAGGCCCTGGATTGCAAGAGGGCACAGGCCAGGCTGAGGGACCCCACTGGTGCACAATTGGGGCTGGAGAGGGATGTGGGAGGTTGGCCAGCTGGGGAGGGACCCCAGAGGACTGCCCAATAGCAGTCAGGACTCAATTGTAATTGGTCTGTCTCCCTCAATGATTGGCCGAACCCCAGCAGCAAGCTAACCTACCGGTTGGAGTGTCTGCCCCCTGGTGGTCAGTGTGCATCATAGTGAGAATGAATCATCCTATATAATAATAATATTATTAGCATATCATTAGCACATTACGCTTTGATTGGTTGAACGGATGACTGGTCGACCAGACACTTAGCCTATTAGGTTTTTATTATATGGGATTAGTATATAGGATGAATCAGTTCAAAGAAAATGAAAGTTTCTCAAACATTTAATTTCTATTATAAAAACTTATAATTTTGATAGTCATTGTGGACTTCCATTAAAAACTTACTGTAAGTAATTTCTTTGAAGAATATTGATTGGCATGTGAGCTAGATAAAGAAGTAAACTTTTGAGAGATCCAAGATGGCAGCTGAGGAGGTGGAAGCTACACTCGCCTTCCCCCAGGACCAAACTGGAATCATAGCTAAATATAGAAGAATCATCCTGAATAACCAACTGAAGACTAGCTGAAAAGAAGTCTTACAACCAAGGACTTAGAGAAGAAGCCACATCGAGACTGATAGGAAGGGCTGAGGAACAAAACGGGCTGACCCCACGCCCACGGGCCTGCGACAAAGGTTCCAGAGGGATTATCTTAGCTGCGCGGGGTTTCTCCCAGAGAAGCTTGGGGTCTAAGCCCCCTGCCAGGCTCCCCAGCCCACAGCAACAGGGCCCAGAAGAGGCGTGCATGTAACAGCTGCCTGTGAAAAGTAATGAGTCTAGTAGAGATGCAGGCAGCCTCTTAAAGGGCCAGCACACAAAATTTTGTTTGTAGCCACTCACCCTGTGCTCTAGGGGAGGGAGGGTGGAGTGGACTAGAGGTGTGTGAAGAAAGACTGGAGCTTGTGGCTCTGGGGAGGCAGCTGAAGGGAGAGCCATTATGGACTCTTTCTGCTGAGCCCACCTCCCACACGGCAGATGCTTTCTTCCTCGGGTGGAGTGCCCCCCACCTCGTGGAAGCAGCCTGGGGAAAGAGCCACACCCTCGGGGCTCCCTCTCGCCCCACTCTGTGGAGCTCGCACTCTGCTGAGGAGGATAGCCAGAGGCCCCTTCAGTACCTGATACTCTCAGGCAGCCAGCGGGTGGAGGCGGGTCTTGGGATGTCTCGGTACTTCTGCTAACCTGCCCCGGGCCCGGTGACGGTAAGAGCCTGCCTTGGTGCACAGCTTGGTCCTTCCCATGCGCACCCTGGCCCCACCCTGGCGGCCACAAGTTGTGGGTCACTTACAGTCCCGAACAGGTTGCTCAGGGTGAGTCGCAGGTGGTGTGGGGTTTGGGCCTGCAGCAGGGAGTCCCTCCCAAGAAGCCCAGAACCAGCGCACCCAGGGACCAGCCTCAGACAACACCAGAGCAGGATGACAAGCAGCAAATCCAAAGGGGGGTGTGGGCAGGCACCGGGCCCTGCCGAGGCAAGTTTGCTTTGTGTGGTCGGCCCGTGCACAGCAGCTTGCATGCCACGGTCAGGGTTGAGACTCACCGTCAGGCAGCCTGAGGGTCGGACTCAATTACAACAGGAGGGCCCACACAACCCACATAACCCACTCAAGGGACATTTCTGGAGTACCCCGCTCAGGCGATCAAGGAGACTGCACCACTGGACCCCAGAGGAGACCCCCTAAAGACTGGGAGTCACAGTAGATCTATCTAGTATGAACACAGAGGCAGACAAAACAGGGAGACCTCACCTCACCCCTCTCAGAATGGCTCTCATCAATACATCAACAAACGAGTGCTGGCGCGGATGTGGAGAAAAGGAAAGCTTCGTGCGCTTTTGGTGGGAATGCAGACTGGTGCAGCCACTGTGGAAAGCAGGGTGCAGTTACCGCAAAAAATAAAAAGAGAACTGCCTCCTGACCCAGCGAATTGTCTTCTGGGAAAGTACCTGAAGAAACCTGAAACACTGATTGGAAAGAATACATGCACCCCTATGTTCATTGCAGCGTTGTTTTCAGTGGGCAAGGCTGGGAAGCAGCCCAGGTGTCCGGTAGCTGAGGGGTAAGAAAGCTGTGTTATGTTTACACGGCGGAATACCCCTCAGCTGTCAACAAGGAAAGAATCTCACCCTTTGTAAGAAATCTTGCCCTGTGTGACAGCATGGAGGGACCTGGAGAGCATTATGCTAAGTGAAATAAGCCAGAGAAAGACAAGTACCATCTGATTTCACTCAGATGTGAAATTTTATATATATATATTGATTTTTTATAGAGAGGAAGGGAGAGTTAGAAACATTGATGAGAGAGACATTGATCAGCTGCCTCTTGCACGCCTCCTACTGGGGATGTGCCTGCAACCAAGGTACATGCCCTTGACTGGAATCAAACTTGGGACCTTTCAGTCTGCAGACCGACGCTCTATCCACTGAGCCAAACCGGTCTTTGGCTCAGATGTGAATTTTAATGAACAAAATGAACTAACAAGTAAAATGGAGACAGAATCAGAGAGGTAGCTGACAATTTTTAGGATAAAAGAAAGGAAAAGAGAAGAAACTCAGGAACATGGACATCAGTGTGGTGATTGGGGGGTGGGTGGAACGGGATGGGGGAAGAGGTAGGGGGATGCGGAGGAGGGTATACTAGTAGGAGGTATAAATGGTGATGAACGGAGACTAGAGTTGAGGTGGTGAACACAATTCAGTGTACAGAGGATATGTTGTATAACTGCCCCAGAAACTGCATAATTTTGTTAACCAGTGTCATCCCAATAAATTCAATAAAAAGGAAAAAAGAGAAGTAAACATTTCTGTTGTTAACCCTCACCTAAGGATATTTTTCCCATTGGTTTTTAGAGAGAGTGGAAGAGAGAAAGAGTGGAGGTGGGTAGAGACAGAGAGAGAAGCATTGCTGTGAGAGAGACACATCAATTGGTAGCCTCCTGTGCCAGCACCGGCAGGGTTAAGGGATTGAAATGGCAACCCAGGTACGTGCCCTTGATTGGGAATTGAACCCTGGACCCTTCGGTATGTGGAGCGATGCTCTAAAGACTGAGCACACCGGCCAGGGCAAGAAGTCGGCTTTTTAAGGAGGTTGTATTATACTGAGGTTATTTACACATGTAATGTGTCATCTAGAAAGACAATTCAGACCTAAAGTTAGCCCTGGCCAGTGTAGTCCAACAGTTTGATTCCCTTTCAAGGGCATGTACCTGGTTTATGGGTTCGATCCTCAATCCCAGTCAGGGCTTGTGGAGGAGGTAGTCAATTGATGTGTCTCTCCCACATCTCTCTCTCTCTGCCTCCCAGCCTCCCCCTCTTCCACTCTCTAAAAAGCAATGGAGCCCTAGCTGGTTTGGCTCAGTGGATAGAGCGTCAGTCTGCGGACTGAAGGGTCCCAGGTTTGATTTTGATTCTGGTCATTCCTGGGTTGTGGGCTCCATCCCAGTGGAAGGTGCGGGGGGTGTAGGAGGCAACCTATCAGTGATGCTTTCTCATCATTGATCTTTCTCCCTCTCCCTCTCTGAAAGCAATAAAAATTTACATATATATAAAAAAAGGCTTATGCTGTCATTGCGTATTAGCATTTGCCTCTGCAGTAGTTCCTAGACTTCGACCATTCTACTTGTGGAATTAGGCGGTTATTTAAAGGCAATTGTATGTGATATGTATTTCTTCTCCACTAAAAAGAAATGGTCAAAAAATAAGTTTAGGAGCCTTTGCTACTTCACAGATTGTGAAACCGACGGTAAGAATCATTTCTAGTCAAGTATATCCTTCTAGAGAAGTAAGAGGGTGTCACATATTTTCCTGTGACAGCGGCCACGGTGAGGCTCGGACCTCATTGACCTCAAGGATGTGGTTTGAAGGCTATTTCTTTTCCCTCTTAGATAATGAGGAAGTTAGACAGCTGCGTCTGGAGGGTGTGCCCGCCGAGTGTGCGCATAGCTTTATTTGGAACCAAGCTATCTGTAAGAGTGTCACAGAGAATAAAATGTCGGATCAGGTAACTAATGGTGCAAGGGTTATGGGTAAAGTCACGAAGACAGGTTGAAGTTCATCACTCGAGAGGTCATAAAGGTTACTTCGCACTTCAGAGTCCCATAGACTTCCTTTTATTTTCAGACAATTTACTGGTCCCTTATGTATGATAGATACTTTGTTGTTGTTTTTTTTTTGTCTTTTTTTTTTTTTTCTGTTCTTAAAGAAGAAAAATCCCTAGAAATAGTTACCATATTTTCTGGCGTATAAGACGACTTTTTAACCCAGGAAAATCTTCTCAAAAGTCAGAGGTCGTCTTATACGCCGGGTATTGTCTTATAGGGTAAGTATATCCCAAACTATATTTTAACTGGAAAAGTTGGTGGTCGTCTTATACGCCGGAAAATACGGTAACACAAAGACTTTTTCTTGAAATGATAATCTTAAGATTTGAATACAAGTCTTTCTTTTATTCCCTCCCCCCCCCCCCCTTAAGTGTTTTCTGTCTTTGTTCATTTATTTGTTTCTGGTCTTTAATTCCCAGTGATTGTGCTCCTACAGGTATTGTATCAGATGGTGGGGTAGATGACTGTTAGGTATCCTCCAAGAAGCACAGGCTACAAAGGAAGCCCAAAGCAGGGAGACTGAGCCCAGACTATAGAAATGAGGGAAGCGTCCTGGATGGAGGGACTGGTGTTTAAGCTGACTCTCGGGTGGGCTGTGGAATGAACCAGACTTTTTGGGGCCAGGGGCCGAGGCTGCGGTAGGGTAAGGATTGCTGGATGTGAGAATGAGCCAGGGCCCGGGCCAGAAACAGGACCGCCTGTTCGGGAATCTTCAAATAGATCAGTAGCTTGGACCCAAGAGATGAAACTGAAGAGGCAATAAGGACAGGAGCATAAAAGACCTTGGGGTGTTTTAGGGATCTGGACTGAGGATACAGGGCACCATGGGAAGTTTTAAGCTGGGCCATGAGGTGACCTTTCTCTCCAGCAGCGCAGTGGAGGGTAGAGGAGGCGAGGGATGGATGAGGATTTGGGTGGAGGAACCGGAGAGAGGATTTGTGATTGGATGGCCTTCAAAGAGACGCTGGAAACAATCCCTAATGTAGGGCGCGATGGGGGCCTGATTGTGGCCGGGTGCTGGAGGGCAGGCCCCAAATGTGTATTATAGCACCTTCTATTTTACTTTTTTTTAGGGGGGGGGGCGCCTTTTATTTTGAATCCTAAGACTGGATGAGAAATTTCCTCAAGAGCCAGAGTACTTTTCCACTGGCCCCTCCTGGAGAAGTTATTAGTTGTGCCTTTTTTTATTCCATGACAAATCTTAGCCAAAGTAAGTGTAGGGACAGAGTATCAAAATATAAGATTAACCCTGAGATAAGACATTAGTGGAATGCATGGGTATTTTATAACTTGGAATCCTCTAGTATATTCTTGCCTGTGTTTAAGGTAATTTGCCATTTCTACCAAAACCCGTATATAAAGGAAAATCATTGTAGGAGGGGCTCCTTTGTACTTAAAATAGCTCACGTGTATGTTTTATTTTATTTTATTTTATTTTATTTTATTGCGTTTTAAAAGAGCTTGCAACTTTCTAAAGCTGTGATAGGCAGACCCAGTAGCATCTCCCAGAAGACCAGGGCTGTTTGTCTTGAATGCCTTTCTCCCGCTGTAGGATTTAAACCGGAAGAGAAGTGAACTGCTGGTGCCCGGGTCACGGCTGGTTTTAGGTCCCCACGAATCCAAGATCCCCGTCCTCTTGATCCACCAGCCGGGGAAGGTGACCGGCGATGGCCGACGCGGCTGGGGAAGTGGCTGGGATGTGCTGCTTCCCAAGGGCTGGGGCATGGCTTTCTGGATCCCATTTGTAAGTGGCTTCCTTAGTCCCACCAAGGGTTTCGGCATTTAAAACACATCCCTAGTCAACACCCAGTGTCCCAGACTTTCCGCACACCCTTTTCCCCTGCCCTCTGAGCTAAATTCCTGATACATGATGCTTCATAAGGTCCTTGGGGTCAGGGTCTTATTAATAGGAGTTGTGCTGACATATTGTGAATATTTGAGGTTTTAAGAGTGGCCTGATTTTTTATTTTTATTTATTTATTTTTAAAAAATATATTTTATTGATTTTTTATAGAGAGGAAGGGAGAGGGATAGAGTTAGAAACATCGATGAGAGAGAGACATCAATCAGCTGCCTCTTGCACGTTCCCTACTGGGGATGTGCCTGAAACCAAGGTACGTGCCCTTGATCGGAATCGAACCTGGGACCTTTCAGTCCGCAGACCAATGCTCTATCCACTGAGCCAAATTGGTTTTGGCATAGTGGCCTGATTTTTAAAATGTTTATTTATTTATTTTAACATATATACATATACATATATATATATGTGTGTGTGTGTGTGTGTGTGTGTGTGTGTGTGTGTGTATATCATTGATTTCAGAGAGGAAGGGAGAGGGAGAGAAAGAATCATTGATGGGCTGCCTTCTGCATGCCCCACACTGGTGACCGAGCCCACAACCCAGGCAGGTGCCCTGACCGGGAATTGAACCGTGACTTCCCAGTTCATAGGTTGACACTCAACCACTGAGCCACACCGGCCGGGCAGGAATGGGGATATTTTAAAACAATTCTAATGTTTAAATTACGAAATATTGCAAGCACAGATGCTGATCTAATGAGCCCTGTGTCCCCTCCCCCTGCCTCCCAGCTTAAGAAGGAAACCATCTCAGGTTCTTGGAAGCAGCCTGTGTCCCTCTCCAATCCCAGCCCTCCCTCCCTCAACGAATCGCTGCTCTGGTTTGGGTGCTTGTCACTAACTTGCATGTTTTTACACTCCCTACTTCCCCCCTCTCTTCCCCCCCAAAAAAACACAACTAGATTCAGCGTGTTTTTAACCTTTACATACCTCACTGTACATAGGCTTTTGCATATATTTACTCAGCCTTGAGATTTTTCCACATTGATCGTGAAGCCCTATTTCATTTATTTTTACTCGTGTACGGCAGCTCACGCTGGGATTTCCCCGCCATTTATTTATCCCTTCTTTTTTTTGATGGTCCTTTAGGTTCCCCATTCACGCCATGCAAACCAGGAAGCACACTTGCTTTGAGTTGGATGCCAACAGGGTGTGCTTGACGTTTCTTGCAGATCTATCGAGGTGCACGAGTGGGAGGCTTAAAGGAGACGGTGGTGCATTCCCAGTACAGAAAGTCTCCCTTTGTCCCAGGGGATTTCCCAGACTGCTCTGCTGGGGTTCTCTTTGCTGAAGAGCGAGCCAAGAATCTTCTTGAAAAGTACAAAAGGTAAGAAGCTGCCTTCTCGAGGTGGGTGATGTCTTAAGAGGACAAGAAGTGCCTACTTACATGGGCCAATGACGTGGGCAGTGGCCTGGGTAACTCTTAACTGTATAACATGGAGTTTTCGTAGGCTTTTCCTTGAGTTCAGCGTTACCTCGACCTAAGTCAGTCAGGAGACTATGTCTGGCGTGTAGAGGCCCATTCGTTGGCATTGGATCATGAACCCTTTCCGTAGGCATGTGCTTACGTTGGTGATGGTGGACACCTACACTGTGGACATGAGTTCCCACTCCCAGCCCTGCCCCCCTCAACATGGAAATTGAGTGTTTTATACCTGATTGTAGAGCTAAGACCTCTGAAATCTCAGTGAAACTGAAAACATAGAAAAATACTTCATATACTGGAGCAGAAAAAGACCACGTGGTGTGCCACCATGGTGCAAACATGGGTAAAAATGAAAGAAATATGGACGCACCTGCTTCTGCGCACATGACCCGTCTCTGCAAGGATATGTGAGAAACTGGAGGGCAGCTGGTCACTGGGGGTCAAGAGTGAGAGAAAAACCGCACCGCCACACCTGTGCCCTGAGAGCTGAGAGCCCATCCATGCGCATGGTTGTCATCACCTGGCTCCGGGATGCACCCTTGCGGTCTCTGAGAATGGCACTCCCTGGGGTTGTGCGGTGGCCACAGGGGCTACTTGGTGGGGCGCATTATCTATTAAGATAAAAGCCAGAGGGAACAGAAAAGCCTGGCTAGTACAGTTGGTTATTATTCTTTACTAGCGGCCTGGTGCACGAATTCATGCACAGGTAGGGTCCCTTAGCCTGGCTGGCAATTGAGGCCTATTGGGGGGCCAGCTAGGGGGAAAGGTCCCGGGAGGTTGGCTGCCAGGGGGAGGGGCTGTGGGAGGTTGGCTGTGAGAGTGTGCTGACCACCAGGAAGGCAGCTCTTGCATTGAGTGTCTGCCCTCTGGTAGTTAGTGCGCATCATAGCGACTGGTCAACTGGTCATTTGGTCGTAATGGTCTCAGCCTTTTATATGTATATTATATTTCCTAGAAAACTGTCTTTTCTATGTTTTTTTTTTTTAAATATATATATTTTATTGATGTTTTTACAGAGAAGAAGGGAGAGGGATTAGAGTTAGAAACACTGATGAGAGAGAAACATCGATCAGCTGCCTCCTGTACACCTCTTTGCCCACCTCCTACATATCCTTGACTGGAATCAAACCAGGGACCTTTCAGTCCGAAGGCTGACGCTCTATCCACTGAGCCAAACTGGTTAGGGCTATATATATATATATATTTTTTTTTACATAGAGATATAGTACAGTGGCCATACTCATTTTAATCTTCCCATCCTAAAATATTCAGAATCGGCTCCTCTCTTTGGTTTTCATTAGACGCCCTCCTGCAAAACGGCCCAACTACGTGAAGCTGGGCACTCTGGCGCCGTTCTGCCTGCCCTGGGAGCAGTTAACGCGAGACTGGGAATCCAGAGTCCGGGCCCAGGAGGAACTGTCCGGAGCTTCCTCCCCAAGTGGTGGTGACGATAGCGACTCCAGAGACCAGGCGCCCTGTGCTCCCACGCCGGGACCAGCTCCTCCGGGGTCTGGTGGAGGGGGCACGGCCCTGCACGACTCTGGGGAGCCCGAGGGAGCGATGGACATAGAGTGTCCAGCCCAGGCCGGGACCGAACAGGCACCAGGCCAGGATGCCCGCGGCCAACTCTTCTGCGTTCTCAGGTGAGTGCACACGACTTCCAGATCCGTTCTGGGTCCTGGGTCATCTCTTTTCATACCAGTCGGGCTATAGGTCCTAACCATTGTTCTTTGATGCAAGGCCTGAGTGAACTTTGGACTCAGACCCCATGGAAACGGCTACCTGACATTCGATGCCAACTTACAAACTGATTTAAAACATCATCATCCGTAGACCCAAACCAAGAGAGTTTTTCTACCAACTTGGCTCAGTTAATCTGCCCACAAAGCAGGACTTTCACGAGTGTATGTGAGGTGATGGCCCGGCACACTCTGAGCGAGTACTGTTTGCTTAAATCACTGATTTCTTGTCATTCCTTCTGAATGATATGAATGTGTGGCCAATTAGGTACCAATTCATTGTACTATTCTCATATCTGATGATAAAATGTGTTCTGCTCAGTCTTGCTGCAGGCATTAGATTTTGCTTATCATTCACCCTTTATTTGGAGTTTTATTATCTATCTGTCTATCTATCTATCTATCTATTGAGCTGATTTTTATAAGAAGCACTTACCCCTCTTGCCTTATACTTTTTTTTCCACATAACTCCTTAAGAGTTTTTTTCTTTTTTTAAAAAATATTTTAAATTGATTGTAAAGAGAGAGAGACAGAAACATCAACTATGAGAGAGAATCATTGATTACCTGCCTCCTGCACACCCCTTACTGGAGATTGAGCCCACAACCTGGGTATGTGCCCTTGACCAAAATCGAACCTGGGACTCTTCAGTCTGCAGGCCAATGATGCTCTATCCACTGAACCAAACCAGCTAGGGCCCTTAGAATTTCTTTTTAATCAAAATATCAGTTCCTCCATCCTCTCACTGTGATTACAGCCTTAGATTCTACCCCACTGTCTTATTTTTCTCTGCCTTCAACTTCTTAAACCTTTAGTCTGTCTCGAATAGTAGACACATAAAACATAAAGTCCTAAGAGTAACATGCAAATTGGCTGTACTTCCACTATACAAACCAGCCACGCACACCAGCCAAGCAGAGCGAGTATGCAAATTAACCCAATCAAGATGGCTATGGCCACAGAGAGATCAGGAGGGAGGCTTGGGTTGTCCCTGGCAATGTAGAAAGCCAAGCTTTCTGCACACCCTGGCCTCCGCTTAAGGCAACGAAGTTTCATTGGCTGTGCCACAGAGTGAGCAAAAGGCTTGGCTCTGCTACAAAGTTTCAATTGTAGAAGATAATAAATCCCAAATACCAGGGCCTCTGCTTGGGTCGCTGGAGGTTGTGGCCAGCCTGCAAACCACCACAAGCCCCTCGCCCAGGCCGCCCTATACCCCAAGGCAACCCCCACCCCGATCCAGGACACCCTTCAGGGCAAACCAGCTGGCCCCCACCCTTGTACCAGGCCTCTATCCTATCTAATAAGAGTAATACGCAGATTGACCATCACTCCAACACACAAGATGACTGCCCCTATGTGGTCAAGATCCTGCCCCCATGTGGACACAAGATGGCCAGCAGGGGAGGGCAGTTGGGAGGGACCAGGCCTGCAAGGGAGGGCAGTTGGGAGCCAGCAGTCCTGGATTTTGAGAGAAATGTCCAACTGCCCGTTAAGGCCCAATCCTACCTGGAGAGGGAGCAGGCTGGGCTGAAGGACACCCCGCCCCTCCCCCTCCCCCTTGCACAAATTTTGTGCACCGGGTCTCTAGTGTGAATATAAAAATGCATTAATGTATATTTTTAATTTCTTAAAGACATTAATGGCGTTTTGATCCTTCCCCACAGAGTATAAAAATTAATTCTCGCTCTGCCTAACCGTCTAACCGCATATTTTCTCCCTGAACGAATGCCCCCGAACGTGCAGGAGCAGAGCGTCGCTGAAGCAGCTGTCGGCCTGGTGCGGGCCCAGCTCCGGGGACCGGCGGGCGGCCCGGCCCGCTGCCGGCACGGGGCAGCCAGACCCCAGCCCGGAGGCCCGCCGCTCCCTCCTGGCCTGCTTCCCCAGGGCCCTGGTGTGGGTCAGCCTGGCCCTGCCCGGGCGGGGCAGCCCCGAGCCGCACGCCATGATCTGCGTCCCCGCCGAGGAGGACCTGCGGCGGCTCCGCCAGGACCGGCTGTACCGCGGGCCCCAGGAGCCCAAGCACAGCGACCCGTTCCGGAGCCGGATCCGGGGACAGAGGGCGAGGAGGCGCCGCGGGCAGAGGCGGCACCGGGACCCGGCAGAGGGGGACCCGCTGGCAGAGGAGGACCCCGCAGCAGGGACCCTGGGCCTGTGGCCGGGCCCGCTCCCCGACGTGACCGCGCACTGCTCCCGCGTCCTCCTGGGCTTCGTCACCCAGGGCGACTTCTCCATGGCGGTGGGCGCGGGGGAGGCGCTGGGCTTCGTCAGCCTGGCGGGCCTGCTGCACCTGCTGTCCGGCCAGGCCGCCGCCGAGCGGGGCCTGGTGCTGCTGCGGCCGCCCGCCTCCCCGCAGTACCGCTTTGCCAGGGTCTCCGTGGAGGTGTGAAGGCCGGGTGGAGGTGTGAAGGCGGGGTGGAGGTGTGAAGGCCGGGTGGAGGTGTGAAGGGGATGGAGGTGTGAAGGGGGGTGGAGGTGTGAAGGCAGGGTGGAGGTGTGAAGTTTCGGTGGAGGTGTGAAGGCGGGGTGGAGGTGTGAAGGCGGGGTGGAGGTGTGAAGGTGGGGGGGCGTCCTGGGCAGCAGACAGATGGTGGGAGAGTTTGGTTTGAGCGTCTTCTGTTTAGAAATGTCCTGTGAAACTTCTTGGAAACAAGAATAAAAAAATTTAAAAAAAGGTGCATCATGCACGTGGACGAGATGGATGAGATGTTGACGTCATTCCGGTCACTTCATGGATTCCCCTCCTTCTCTCCCTGCTGTAAGGCCGGGGAATATTGGGCATCTATTTCCGTTACGGTTTCTTGGCCTGGGTCATTTTGGTGGAAATCAGTAAAAGCTGGATGCTTCCCTGTCCCCTTTTGTATGGGAAGCCACGGGCTGGCAGGTCTGTGTAAAGACCTGGTGGTCACACGGTAGGCAGGGTGGCGGTTTGTTGGTTTGATGGTTACCGGAGGGCACAGGCTGTCACTGCTGGCCTCAGCCGTGAGATAGATGTGGCACCCCGGGCTTTCCCTCCCCCTAGGCCTTTACGAGGCCTCATGAGACTGGAACAAAGACTAACGCAGTGGTGTCTGCAAACAGTAAGTTAAAATGTCACCTGACGTTCGGTTGTGAGTACATATTGGCGCCTCCCCTATTTGTCTTCTGGGCTCTCAGCCACGAGGTCTGTGCCTGGCACCTGTGCCCGCCAGCCTGCGGCCAGTCTGCGTGGGCCGAGTCACCGCAGCCGCCCGCCCGCCCTCGTCACAGGCCCCCGCGCCGAAAGGCAGACTAGCGCTTCCAAAGACGTTCCTGGAAAAGAGGGTTCACGGCTAAACGAAGGGGGAGCTGTGTGCCCTCTGTTGCCGCTTCACTGACCATTAGTCTACTCGAGGCTCCACAGGTCCCTGCAGGAAGGAAATGTCTTTCCTAGACACCCCGGCCCACTTACTTGCTTTTTTCTTGCTACCTTTCTGCATACCCTGCTTCCCCGAAAGTAAGACATCCCCCGAAAATAAGACCTACTTCCAGTTTTGCCTCTCGTTGTAATATAAGGCATTCCCCCCCCCCCGAAAATAAGACCTCCCGCGAACATAAGGCCTCCCCAGAATAGAAGGCCCCCAAAGCTACTGTAAGACGTCCAACTCCTGATTTAAAGAGACCTCGCTCGGCCTGAACAGCTCCAGCTGCGCTGCGGCCAATCAGTGAGCTGGTTTGTGATGACAACGACTACCGTACCGTAGACGGAATACATTTCCTTTTTTTTTTGTCCAACAATAAATGTACCGCATTCTTCATGGAAAAATAAGACATCCCCTGAAAATAAGACCAAGCTCCTCTTTGGGAGCAGAAATTAATAGAAGACACTGTCTCATTTTCAGGGAAACCGGTACCTTTCTGCATAGCTGTTTTCCAAAGACCTCTAGTTTCGCGGGATGTGTTTCTTTCGATCCCGCTAGATGCCCGCTGAGCTGCCAAACATGGAGAGCACGGCCCGCCCTCTTGTCCAGGGCGCGATAGCCAGGTTCACGGCGGCGGGCAGTGTCCTGAGGAGCAGGCTGGTGAGCTGAGCTGCACCCCGAGTCCCCACTACCTTCCCAACCAGAGCAACTTAGTCTCCTGCCAGGAATGCTGACTTACCTGCCCAGGGGTATGGCCCGGACGCGGGGATCCCTGCCAGCCCCCAGGTGACTAGCATCTCGAGCCTGGTACCCGCTGTACCTTTTTTATTTTTTAAATATATTTTATTGATTTTTTCAGAGAGGAAGGGAGTTAGAATCATCGATGAGAGAGAGACATCGATCAGCTGCCTCTTGCACGCCCCCTACTGGGGATGTGCCTGCAACCAACGTACATGCCCTTGACCGGAATCGAACCTGGGACCTTTCAGTCTGCAGGCCGACGCTCTATCCACTGAGCCACACCGGTTTCGGCTGCTGCACCTTTCTGGTTCACATCCTGGGCTCAGAGGGGTGTCTCCTTTTAAGAAAATCAGCATCCGCAATGCCTCCTGGAAACACGGGCGGCGTGAGTGCCGGTGGCCAGTGCCTCACGGAGCCTGATGTGCGGGAGGAACCTAATGCTCACGCTCCTCTTAGTGGAAACAGGAAGTCACGGGCCCGCCTGGCGCTCCACGGAGCGGGGCTGTCTGCCCAGGCGCGGGCCTCCTCCCGGCCAGCGGGAGAGAGGGGGGCAGTGGCGGCGGGGTGGCCCCGTGGAGCCTTAACCGGTGCCCGTGGCCAGCCGGTCACAGGCCCAGGAGCCGGCCCAGCAGATGGTGGACGGTGACAGACCAGCACCTGCGGTCGCTCGGAGCAGTGGTCCCAGGTACGCACCCCGATCCGCACAGGAGGGTCTCCCCCGCTTGGGCCGGGCCATGCATCAGTGTTACAAGCTCCCAGGCTGACCCGAGTGTGGCCGAGGCCCCTGGGCTGGGGCTGCGGAGCCGAGAGGCCCCTCACTTCGGGAAAGCGTGCGTGAGGAAGGAGGCCAGGGCCGCCTTAGGCCGGCTCACCGGGTCTGCGCCTCAGCCACCAGGTGGGAACTGCCGGAGAGCGTGCGGTGAGGCTGCTGCTCAGAGCAGCGACTTGCACCTGGGAAGAGGCCCTGCGTTGAACCTGCTCCGGCCTGGCAGGACCCCGACCGCCGGGGAGGATAGAGTGAGGCCTGTGTGTTGCCTCTGGGGCAGAGGTCGGCAAACTGTGGATCGAGAGCCATGGTTTGCTGCTCTGTTGACTAATGAGTTTGCCGACCACTGACCTAGACTCTCAGTACAGTGGTACGAGCCTAACATACGAGTGCCCTAACATACGAGATTCTTAAGATACGAGCCGTCGAGCGAGCGATTTTTGCTTTGAAATACGAGCAACATTTGAGATACGAGTAATTGCACGGATCGGCCGGCTGCACACGATCCACCAGTTTACCGCGACTCATAGTTTCCCACACTTCAAGGTTATGGGAATGAATTAAACTCGTGTCTCGAGGTACCACTGTAATTACAGGCTGTTGTTGTCCCTTGTGGTTAAGCTCCTATCCCAGTGGTCGGCTAACGCATTAGTCAACAGAGCCGCAGTTTGCTGATCCCTGCTCTGGGGCATGTCCTTCCAGGCCAGCTGTTGCTAACCTTGGCTGATGACCGGGAGCCTGGAGCCTCAGCCTGGAGCCCTGGCGCCCCCCTCCCTGCCAGAATGCTGACTTAGTAACCGGACACGGTTCCTGAGAGCACCCCGGTGGCTTCAGCCCGAGTTGAGAACCTCAGCTCGAGGTGTTTGGTGTGAGGGTCCAGTGGCATGAGCCAGGGACACAGAAATGGGCCAGTCACGGCAGCCCCGCAGGGCGGGAGCAGATGCAGGCTTCCTGAGTGGGCGCGTCGCTGTCACTGCTGGATGGCGTCCTGCTGGTCTGAAAAACAGCCAAGTTCACGTACCGACGTGTCCCTTCCCTGTCTTGTTAACAATTAAAATTTAACCAGGCCCTGTTCTGGAAGAACCCACCCATGTGCTTTCACTAAAGGAAATGTTTTCGTTATTTTTTTTTTTAATTTTTAAAAATATATTTTGATTCTTTACAGAGAGGAAGGGAGAGACAGAGAGAGTTAGAAACATCGATGAGAGAGAAACATCGATCAGCTGCCTTCTGCACACCTCCTGCAGGGGATGTGTCCGCAACCAAGGTACATGCCCTTGACCGGAATCTAACCTGGGACCTTTCAGCCCGCAGGCCGACGCTCTATCCACTGAGCCAGACCTTTACGGACTAAAGGAAATGTTTGCCAACGTGGACCCCTTCCATCCCATGGCGACCGTCTCAGCCTCACCTTCTGCTGGGACAGAGGCTGTCCCAGTTTTGGTGCCTCCATGACTTGGAATGTTCTCGGCCTCGACCTTTCCCCTCTGATCCCCCCTCCCTTCCTGCACACCTGTCCCCTCCCACCCCATCCTTCCCAGTTAGCTCTATGTTTCCTGCCTGCATCGTTTTCTATCACCAGGGGCTTATCTCCTGGTGACATCACAACAGATCCCAGTTCTTCTGTTGTCGCTGGTTTATTGTCCATTCTATGAGGCTGCGAGCTTCTGACGGGGAGACTGTGTCTTATTTGGTCCCCGTTGTGCCTCGGGGCCTAGCACGGTGCCTACCCCACAACTTGTATTTATTATATGTTGGTGGGTGCACGGATCAAGTTGGTTGGTGTTTGTACGGAAAAGTGTGCCATGCGATTCTAAGCACAGGCACGTGGTGTAAGTACACAAAGTGGCCACTAGGTGATGCCAAGACCTCACGGAAAACAGGCTGTTCTGGAAAAAGATCGGCACTGAAATACAATGCAGTTGTGTTATGTTGTTGGCATGGTGATTGGTGGTGGTTATGAGGTTACCGATCAATGCACATCCCCTCCTTTAAGGCAGACCCATCCTACCCAAACCCTCGTTTGAAAAGGCTCTGTGATTTTTTTAAAATATATATTTTTAATTGATTTTTCACAGAGAGGAAGGGAGAGGGACAGAGAGTCAGAAACATGGATGAGAGAGAAACATTGATCAGCCGCCTCCTGCACACCTCCCATCGGGGATGTGCCCGCAACAAAGGGACATGCCCTTGACAGGAATTGAACCCGGGACCTCCCAGTCAGCAGGCCAACGCTCTATCCACTGAGTCAAACCGGTTTCGGCAGCTCTGTGGTTTTTTTTTTTTTATAGGGGACTAGGGAAGGAACAGCTTTTAAAACTCCTGTAATGAGGGATTCCCGCCCACACTGTCCCCAATAAGTTGGCCTGCCCGTCAGGAGCTGCACGCCTCCGAAGACAGAGAGCTCATCCCTTCACCCGGGGCTACCATCTCCCCCTCTACCCACTCCCCTCGCCCCTGCCCGGGGCAGCATCCCATGGGCGAACCGCCTCTTGGCACCTCCATCCTTAGCCAGCAAACGTGGAGTGGCAGCCTCTGGTGCGGAGGAGGCCAGTTACGAGGTCTCTGCTTTGCTCTTCTCCCCGCGGGACCAGCCTCCTTCCTTTAGCGTGTCTTCCTGGTCCGACCCCTCCCAGAGCAGCGGTTCTCAACCTTCCTAGTGCCTCGGCCCTTTCATACCATTCCTCAGGTGGTGGTGACCCCCAACCATAAAATTATTTTCGTTGCTACTTCATAACAGTCATTTTGCAACTGTTATGAATCGTATCTGTGTTTTCCAATGGTCTTAGGCGACCCCTGTGAAAGTGTTGTTCAAACCCCAAAGGGGTTGCCACCCACAGGTTGAGAACCACTGTCCTAGAGGACTTTCCATTCCTTTTTGGACGAGACATGATGTGCTCTCAGCACAGCCCTGCACGGCTGCGTGGGCCTGGGCAGGGGAGAGCATGGAACGTTCTGGGCCGCTGCGGGCCCTCGGAGGTCTCCAGCCTCCGCTCTGGCTCTGCAGGACGCAGCTCTCCTGCCGGGGGCAGCGGTGAGCCAGACCTTCCTCCCAGCAGCGCCTGGGACGGCGGCGGGCAGTGGTTTCCTTTAGGGAGTGATCTAAGGGGCAGGGGGTGTCTGTGCAGAGTGGCCTGGGCAGAAGGGAAAGCCGATGCAAGCAGGCACCACTGGCCCGGTCGCCGGGGGGGGGGGGGGGGCAAGTGCACCTCCAAACTGCCCCTCGAGGCCCCGAAGAGGGAAACCCACGGGCACCGGCCCTCGCTCCCCAGGCCGAGGGCAGCCCCAGGGGCGTGTCTGGCCTGGCGCCTCTGGGAGGGCACAGGTGCTGGATGGCCAGTCTGCTCTGTGGGACCCCCGCAGGGCAGTGGGAGGCCCCCAGGGTGGAAACGAGGTGCAGGGGAGGCTCTGTGCTCCTGGGCCACACCTGCTCCCAGCAGGTTGCTGTGGTGACGGCTGAGCAGAGGTGTAAGGAGGGAGTGTGAGCCGGGTCCCATTTGCTCGCCCTCCTCTCCGTGCTGCCCTGATAGCCCCGTGCGTACCACCCCGAACCAGTCACCGGGCATCACTGGGCGCTGAGGAGCGGCCACTGTGACGCCTCCCGCTGGCCCTTCCCGTGGAAAACCCCAGCCCAAACCCCAGCAATAAGACACACAGAGGCCCTCCGCCCAGACAGGAGAGGGCACCCTGCACAGCACCGCCCCCCACTCCGCACCCTGGGGGCCTCTCCTCCCGCGCTGCCCCATCGGGTCTTCCAAGCTCCCCCTCAGCTAAGGCTTTTAATCTGGCCATCAGTCAGCGGCTGGCTCCCCAGCCCGCCCCAGGCCAAGCCCCGGCCGCCGGGCACGGTCCTACCCTCCCCGCGAGGATTAGCGTTCATCTCCTGCTCACGCGATGGAGGCCAGTTATTCTTTCCACCTGCCACCCTCTGGCGGGGCTCCGGCTTCTCCTCCTCCCCCCCAGAGGCCTCGGGGGCTGGGGTGACACCCCCTCGCAGGGACATGCACAGGGTGACTGCGGGCAGCGCCCCCACCCAGTGTCTGGAAGGCGCAGCCGGTGAGCGACAGGTTGGGGGCTGGAAGGCTGACCCTCCTCCTCTCGCTGCGGAGGCGGCCGAGCCCCGGAGAAGAGCCTGCGTCCAGCCACCCAGTCACACAGCTGCCGGGCCAGAGCCAGGCGCCCTGAGGGCCGGGCAGCTCGGGGCCAGCTTTCAAACAACAGCAACAAACAAAAAAACAAACACACACACTTTGTAGGAAGGGTCTCAGCCCACCAGGAAGAGAGCAGGTTGCTGTGCTGTGTTTGAGTTCTTTTGCTTCTTTTTTTAATATATTTTATTGATTTTTTACAGAGAGGAAGGGAGAGGGACAGAGAGTCAGAAACATCAATGAGAGAGAGACATCAATCAGCTGCCTCATGCACACCCCCCACTGGGGATGTGCCCACAACTGAGATACATGCCCTTGACCGGAATTGAACCTGGGACCTTTCAGTCCACAGGCCGACACTTCATCCACTGAGCCAAACCGGTCAGGGTAACTCTTGTCCCCACCTGCCCTCTCAGTGCGGGCGGAACAGAAGGTTAACTTCAAGCTCTGCCCGTCCCCAGCGGGGCAGCCCTGGGCAGGCCCCTGACGCCATCTGACCATTAACATGGAAATAACGTTGACGCCCACTCAGGATCTTTAAGAAATAATAGGCTTTTATTGATTTCAGGGAGGAAGGGAGAGGGAGAGAGAGAGAGATAGAAACATCAATGATGAGAGAGAATCATTGATTGGCTGCATCCTCATGCCCCCGACTAGGGCCTGAGCCCACAGCCAGGGCATATATCCTGACCGGGAAGCGAACGGCGAGCTCCTGGTTCATGGGCTGGCTGACCCTCAACCGCTGAGCCACGCGAGCCGGGCCATCCACTCAGTGTCTTGCAGCAAGACTCAGCGCACTCATAAAATATATTAAAAAAAAAAAAAAGCCAAAACCGGTGTGGCTCAGTGGATAGAGCATCGGTCTGTGGACTAAAAGGTCCCAGGTTCGGTTCCGGTCATGGGCATGTATCCTGGTTGCGGGCACATCCCCAGTGGGAGATGTGCAGGAGGCGGCTGATCGATGTCTCTCTCTCATGGATGTTTCTAACTCTCTCTCCCTCTCCCTTCCTCTCTGTAAAAAATCAATAAAATATATTAAAAAAAAAAAAGACTCAGCGGACCCGAGAAGCAAACGTGCTTTGTACTTGCACTTCTTGAGCCCTTGCTACTTGCCACTAAGCGGGCCTTAGCTTATTTTATGTGGTTATGGCTTTCCATCCGCACAGCAGCTCTCTGCGTTTTATATATAGTCCGCATTTTAACGAGAGGGGCACCACGGAGCCCAGGGAGGTGAGTGAGGATCCTGCCCCTGGCCGCACAGCGAGCTGGGGCCAAGCCCGCCTCTGTCCCCATCCTGACCCAACCTCCCGGCCCTCACAGCGCAGATAGTGACAGGCTTTTGGAAAACGGGGGTCAAACAGCCGCGGGCTAAGCCCTGCCTGGCCACTGGCAGGGGCTTTCTAGGAGGAGGAGGAGGAGGGGCTGAGGCTAACCAGCTGGACCCCTGCTTTCCTTAAAACCCTGGCAACCAGGCAGTGGTTCTCAACCTTTCTAACGCCGCGACCATTTAATACAGTTCCTCGTGTTGTGGTGAATCGTCATGTAAATATCTGTGTTTTCTGATGGTCTTAGGCGACCCTGCTAGTGGTTCTCCACCTGCGGGTCACTGCTGTAGAGCCTGAGACCATCAGAAAACAGGTGACGACCCACAGGTTGAGAACCGCTGAACCAGAGGGTGGCCCAGGTGGCCACAGAGAAGGCCTCCTTTGTGGGGCCGGCGACGATGCAGTTCTCAGACACGCCACGCGGTGGCGCTGTGGACCGACAGGCGCTCCCAGAGGCCTGGGGAAGGCGCCTCGTGGGCCC